>JXCR01142950.1:89351-224642 GCA_002079205.1 Phalaenopsis hybrid cultivar | reverse complement strand
TGCTATATATTTATCCCCCGTTCTCGAAACCCTAATCAGTGGCGGCTTTGAGTTTTGCACGCCTGTTCAGGCTGCCACTATCCCTTTGCTCTGCAGCCACAAGGACGTCGCCGTCGACGCCGCCACCGGTTCCGGAAAAACCCTAGCGTTTGTCGTCCCCTTCACTGAGATACTTCGGCGTTCCTACTCGCACCCAAAGGCCCATCAGGTCACCATCTACCTTTCTCTTATCCATCGGTATATTGACATTTTTCCTTGGGTGCCATTTATGGTTTAATTCAGGGTTTTAAGGAAATTGATATCGTGGTGGTTGCAACTCATCGTGTATAAGATAATGCTGATGAGCTTTTGGTTTGATTTTTTACGTAGTTGTGAGTTTCTGGTTCTTAAAAAAATAATATTGTACCAGCAAATCATTAATTTTCCAATTCCTTACTAGCTTTCTTTGCCAAATCATGTTTGGATACTTATAAAAATAGAATCTTGTTCATGAAAGGAGAAGAAACCGTTGTAATGCTTATTAAGTCCATTGCCATTGTCATCACTTTACATGGAAAAGGTTCTTTTCTTTAGTTCAACCAGTAATTTTGCTTCATCTGCTCTGGATTTTATTAACTCTGCTGATGCATATGGATGAGATCTGTAGTTATAAAGTTCTGAAACCAGAGAATGAAAATAGAATAAGAAAGATGATCCCATTATTTTATGTCGGGTTTCCCATTGATTTCTGGCTTGATTTTTGAAAATTTAAGTGCCATTTGCAATTTTGCATACATACAACATAATTCTTATGCATTTACATATCTAACACTACACATTCATATTTTCATGTATACCACTTAGCTCTTTAAGATTACATAAAAAGTACCACTATCACTATCTTTTTAGAAGTGAAATACACCTTTTCATGCATAGTTTCATGATGCCAAGGTGTTATAAGTGGAAATAGCAAATTTTGGGTGTTAAGTATGTAAATGCATAAGAATTGCGTGGTATGCATGTAAATTTCCCAAAAAAAAAAGGAATCTGGGGCTGTTTTACCGTCAATCCTCTGAAGCTTATGGTTGAAATTTTGTAATTGTGCTGATCTATGGATTTTATTTGATAATTTCTATTGTGCAGGTCCTTGGAATCATTATTTCTCCTACAAGGGAATTATCTACACAAATATACCATGTTGCACAACCTTTCTTCTTAACAATCCCCGGTGCTATGGCTGTGCTTCTTGTTGGTGGGGTGGACATAAAAACTGATATCAAGAAGATAAAGGACGAAGGTGCAAATATACTTGTAGGTACTCCTGGAAAGATGCATGATATAATGGAAAGGCTCGACATGCTCGACTATCGTAACTTTGAGGTATTTCCTTGAAGATCCACTTAATGATAATTTATGACCTCTTATCACTAAGATACTGACGTGTATATATTTTTTTCAAAGATCAGAACAGAAATCAATGCAGTTAAGTGCATGAAAATGGCGTTTTAATTATGCAAAGGACATACATTTTGTGTTTTCTGTATTCAGGGAAGCTAAATTTAACGGGAATATTTATCTAACTGCAAAGTAGCTCTACTCTGACAAATATTAGGCAACAAAGAGTCACCGGCACTAAAATCTCAATAATTACGTTGCTATTCCATATATTCCCGGATATACTATGATAATTTACATGCGCAAAATTGATTCACTAATACACTCCACAATCCACACCATTTGAACCTGAGAAAATCATTTAAATGGACGTGAGTATAAATATCATGCAGGTTTTTACTGCATTTAAAGCTACAGTCAAACATAAAGTTGAATGGGCTTAGAAGGAACTTAATCAAAACATCTTAAATGAACGCTATCCTTGATGTGTTAATTGATTTTGTGCTTTGTTATTCAACATTGTAGATTGGTCAAAGCCTACCTTATGGGCAATGCATTGTGCATTTTACTTGATCTACTCGATTGAAAGTTGGTTGAACTTCCTTTAGTAATTGAGAAAGTGTTAGTTTGTATGATTTGCTACCTAGAAATTCATTTTACTAGGCATATTAGGCGGAAGGAGATTGGGGACAAGACGATCACTGCGGTTCCCTGTTCTAAGTTGAAATCCTTCAAATTGATTTCTGCAACCTTGAATTGCATGTCTCCCCATTCCGCCTTTTGACACTGTTTCAACCTTCCAGTTGTCGCATTATTTTTTCCAAGTGTCATCGCTTGAGTTTGTCTCTAATTCCTTCGCTCGATCGACGACTCCAAACCCTCTTAGGGCAATGTCATTGACTTGATATCACACAAATCCTTCTAGTAGTTACCGCTCTCGCTCGCTCCAAACGCTGTCGCTCGATCTTGCTGCAGGCAGCTGCAAATTTGTGTGAAACTCTGTAATCTTATTCATTATTTCTTACAGGCCGGAGAATCTCCCCTTTGTGGATGAGAACAACCCCTCTGTGGAAGAGGAACACTCCATTCCAGATGTGATTTGGCTCACCTTTTTCTGTAATTTATTTTTCAAAGAATCTACTTTATTGGCTGACATTACTACTAGGACAACTTTAGATCACAAAAGCGAAGCTCCTATCTACCACAATCCCGACGTTGGCTTCTCAACTAGCTCAAATCGTGATGCTAGGTCATGGAGGCACGTGTTTGTACCTCACGATCTCGTTGTTCGCTTCGAAATCAGCAAAAATCGCGACTATATTGTGCATCTGTACCCCGCGATCCCCATGATGTTGTTGTTGGTTTCCTAATTATGTAAAAATGCGACTGTATTGCAAGGTTCAATCACGTCTGTACGTAGCGATCCTGTCGTTGGCTTTGGCTAGGTCAAATCGCGATTGAATCACAAGATACGAAGTCTTGTGGCTCTGAACAGTGAAAGGATGCAGACGACAGACTGAATCTTTTTGCTGTCGTATCAATTTGATAGGAACTTCCATAGAAATCAGCTCAAAACAAATTATTTTAAGTTCACCAACACAAAACGACACAACCATAATACATAAAAGATGAGCACGCTCAATTTGAGAGGTAGGTGATCTCTCGCAAGCCTTGATACTTACAATTCGAGATGTAGGCGATCCTCCCAAACACCCACCTAACCCTCAAATTTAAAATTATAATCACATATGCATTACCTAATTTTAAATATAATTAGCCCTATTTGTACGCCACAATAATGACTAATAAAAGACTAAAATGCTCTTAGGCGCCAGTCTAACGTAATCATTTGGCTTATTGCTAAAACGTACTGCTCGCATTATTCATTACGAATCTTATTGTAGAAGGGGATTCTGAGTTCTAGGGTGCTTAATTGACGACTAAGATGACTCTCATTTAGTTAGAATTTTGTCTTTTCGGGAGTAATCATCTATATTTGCTGTTAAAAGAAACTTCTCGCACTAGTTTTTGCGTATCTTGCACAAGGAGAAGAGTTTCAGTTTTAGGGTGTTCAATTGATGTCAAAGATGAGCATCTCCTTTTGTTATATTTTTCTGCTTGCGGTTTTAATTTTTTATACTTGACATTATATGAGACTCTCACATTATCATTGTAAATCTTTTCTCAATGAAGAATTTGAATTTTTGGGCTAGATCTTTGTCTTGTAGTGCTAAAAATTTTTTTGCGTAAATTCTTGATTTAGGTGATTTGCATTAGTGATCAAATGTTGAATAAAATTTAACAAGCTTGATTCTTAGGCATGCTAGATTTTGTGCGTTCTTAACGAATGTTAATGATTCCTTATGTAGAGTTTTTGTTTGTAAAGGGGAGAGGTGCCCAACCATAAGTGTATTCTAAGTTATTCCTTGTGCTAAGTACCCCAAGTTGTGTGATGAATAAATGACATCTTAAAGCATTGTATGGCTTAACAGGGAGGCGGTTGATTTGAAAGAAGCCATATGATCCATTGGATTCATCCTCTCTTTGTAAGGTGGGGGATTTTTGAATTTTTCGGCGGTACTGCTTCAACAATCTCTTTAGAGAATGCACCGGTTAATTGTGAATTTCTTTTCTCAACTCGCTGAGTCAGGGTGGAGTCTTCATTGTTGTTTGGATAGTAGGTGTCATCCTTTGTTTGATGGGAAGATAGTGCTCTAGTGTTTGGTAGGTTTCCTTAAAGATAGAGTTAGATGATCCCTTAGGCACTTTTTCTCTTAGGAGGGTTTTGGTGGCTTGCTTTAGGTTCCCTTGGGTAAGTTTCTTTTCCATCTCCGCTAGCTATTTACTCGTGATGAAATCTTGGAGATCCATGTTGATAAAATATCCTAGGATTGTTGCTTCGCTTCACAAAGTGATTAATTTCTTGTTGGTGGCATCAATTCATGCTCATTGCTCCTAAGAAATTATTTTATCTAAATTTGTTTGTTGGCGACAACTGGGCTTTACAAGACAGAGATATTGATAGAGAAAAGGAGAGAGAGAGAGAGAGAGAGAGAGAGAGAGAGAGAGAGAGAACTGGACTTTACAAGATAGAGATGTTGATAGAGAAAGGAGAGAATAGAGAGGGAGGGAGGGAGGGAGGGCGGGCGCGAGGGAGAGAGGGCGAGGGCGGGGGCGAGAGAGGGTTTATAGGGGAGATGCCCAATTCCATAAGTGTATTCTAAGTTAATCCTTGTGTCGAGTACCCTAAGTAAATGTGATGAATACATGACATCTTAAAGCATTATAAGGCTTAACAGGAGGTGGTTGATTTGAAAGAAGCCATATGATCCATGGAATCATCCTCTCTTTGTAAAATTTAAGGTGGGGGATTTTTAAATTTGTCGGTGGTGTTGTTTCCACGATCTCTTTAGAGAATGCACTAGTTGTGATTTTTTTTTCTCAACTCACTGAGTTGGGGTGGAGTCTTCATTGTTGCTTGGATAATAGGTGTCATCCTTAGTTTGATGGGAAGATAATGCTCTACTGTTTGGTAGATTTCCTTGAACGATAGAGTTAGATGATCCCCTGGGTGCATTTACTCTTAGGAGGGTTTTGGTGGCTTGCTTAAGGGTCCCTTGGATAAGTGTCTTTTCCCTCTTCGCTAGTTGTCTGCGAGTGAAGAATTTGAGAAGATCCATGAGAGCTCGGGNATTGAAGTGTGGTTGTTTGAACATTGGATTGTGTTTTGGTTGGATCAAAATCAAAGAGCCGAACAATTCATACATATATATATATATATATAGCTCGGCTTGAAACTAATGAGGAAAATCAGGTCCAAATAAAGACCAAATTGAGCTAGATGATAAGAGGTTTATATTCCTCTTTACAGATTTCAATTAATGGGATAGCTAGAATTGAAGGTACGCATATGGGATCATGTGATTAGTAGATATAGCTAAATATACTAACATAAATTATGCGAACAAAAAAATGACTATATTGCAATGCAAATTGACCCATGTCCATGGCAGAACTACAGCACGTGGCATCAGATATAAATACCCTTACTACTTGCAAGTTTTAAGGAGGAAAAAGAAGAAATTGAAGCATATATCTACATCACAATCTGCCTGAAAGTTAGGTTGATCCGAACTGAACCTGGTTTAGAACGCTTCGGCACTGAGTGAAGCCAATCTCGCTGGGTATATCCTCTCATCACCAGTAAGGAGCCATGTTTCAGCACGAATGAGTGCTGATCTTGGCTAGTAATCTTCAGCCGCTTATTTTCCGACTCTTCTGAAGTATTAATAGCTAGCATAGTCAAAGGTAAATAGAAAAAATATGTCAGCTAGTTTGTCGATATGGCACTCATGTTCTTGTGTGTATATCTGATGAGTGATGATTGAGTAAAATATTAAGAAAAATTTAATTGCTGTTGAATCCCAAAGCATCCGGAGAATACGCCCACAGTATAGAATGTTAAACGATAGAGGTAGAGGATGAGAGAGCATTGTAAGGAGCCGTAAAGAGAATGTAACATTTATTTATATCATAAACCCCATATATATAGGCATAAGTCCCAACATTACAAAATTACATATTAGTCTCCTCATCATTGACTTTTCAGAAGCACGTTTTAGTAATTATAAAGTTATTCACATATAATAAGATCAAGGGGCTGATTCTATCAATAAGAGTTCGTCGATCATCTGGTAACCCTCGAATCGATCAATATTTAATCCAAAAGAATGCTTCTTGTCTCGTCAATCATCCTAAGGGCTGATCATTGCCCCTTGGGAAATCTGCTGGCATGTTTCGTCAATCGCCAGAACAAGGTGCATCTTTCTCCATTGTCCAGCTTGAAAGTCGTCAACAGCTACATTCAATCGACCATTTCTTCATCCTAAGTCGTTCATCTGTCTTGAGATTCGCACTGACATATAATCTATATAAATATTTAGTTCCCTGATTCTCTTGCTCCTTGAAAGCTGCACAACACACGAGGATAAAAGAATCTTTTTTAACATGTATGAAATAATTAAATGACATTATTGCGTAATAATGAACTTCCCTGGATTTTCGTACCCGAACCACTATAAATAGGCCTTAGGGTAAGGAAGGTAATATGCATATTACTCAAAGCCATAAGTAATATGCAAGCGGGGGCTCACAAACCTGTCGCAAAGTGGAAACCAAAAAGCGAAGTTTCTGTGGGAGAGTTGAGCAAGAAGAGGATTGTGCAGGAGTCACGAGCGAGAGGAAACAAAGATCAAACTGAGCCTTCGAACTTTCTCATATGCTCATCACAAGGGAGAGCTGCAGAGGAGATTGGAGGGCGTCTCGACGATCGTCTTTTGGGGCATCTGTCGGAAGCGTTCACTCCTGCACAATCCTCAGGAGTACTCGTTCAAACTACTATGGGGACTATGTCTCTCAGGGGCTCTGGAAGGTGTCAACTGAAGCTAGGATGTGGCTTCAGTTGCGAAAGGATGGCCTTTCCTCTAAGGGTGGAGGATTAAAGGAGACCGGTGACGACCTTGTCTCACTTCTAACTGGTGTCAAATTTTGGGTACGTAACTTAAATCATGCCTTTAAGTATTTCTTTTGCAACCGCCAGAGCTCTGACGATCTCTTCAATCTTATCAGACACCGAGATGCAGGTGCAGCCGTCGTTGATTGAGCCATGGAGGGGGAGTGGATGTTGTGGAGCAGACTGTTGCGGGACAGGGAACCATGGAGCAGGGCACCGTAGAGGTAGAGGATGGGGGAGAATCCCCCCCCTCCCAAAGCCAGAGCAAGAGTGTGGGCTATCAATTTTCTCCAGGTACAACAACAAGGAGGCATATGAGTGGCGCCAAGTGTTTGCTTATTTTCTAGTGTACCGCTATGCTGAAATGGAGGAGCGCTTCATTAGCAAACTCCTGCACAATCCGATGGATCGACATTCAGTCTGTGGCAGGCATCATCAATCAACATGCCTAGCATTCCAGCGGTCGTCCAGGCGAATACTTCTCGGCTTTCTTGGAGTGTCGGAACCAGCAGCTCCCTATGTCCTGCATCAAAAGCTTCACTTTTTAGAAAATATTTGCATTCCTCCCCTTCAACGGTTGGGACTTCGGGGGTGGTCTCGTTGGTTTCGAGGCCACCTTCCCTTGCATTGTGGATGTCCAGGTTATCGTGCTTCATGTTGCTTATAGCCTGCAAGTAGCAGACTTAGAATTGTTATAGGTTCTTACTGTGATAATTTTTCCATCTACGGAGAATTTGACGGCGATATGATAAGTGGAGACCACAGCCCTGAAATCGTTCAGAAGTGGTCAACCAAATATAGCGTTGTATGTCGGAAGAGAATCCACCAACAAGAAATCCTCCGTTAGAGTGAACTACTTTTTGTTTTACCCCCAACTTACTGGGAGCCCGACTAAGCCCAACGCTTCCTTTTTTTCTCTCGAAAATCCATACAATAATCCGACTGGTGAAGTCATCTGATCGGCAGTAAAATTTATTTTATCAAATACCTATTTGAAAACACATTCACGAAGCTTCCGGTATCGCCAGGGATGCTCCCAACTTGATAATTATTGATTACATTCATTATCACAACAACATCATTATACGAATTTCCCTTCAGAGGAAGATCCTTATTAGTAAAATAGATAGGTGGGTGGCTCTTTGTTTCAGTGCAAAGGCTGTGACACAAAGCTCCATTGTTTGTTACCTCTTTTGATTTATCTTCCTGGGCGGTTCGCTCACGTATCCCGCGATATGAATGACATTGGTGCGGTAAGCAAAAGAGACGAACACGAACAATTTCTTTTGTTTGACTTGTTAAACGAACCAAACACAAATAATGATATGTTCGTTCATGTTCGAATCGTTACTGTTGGAAATATAAAATAATTTAAAATAATCATATATAAAAGATTTAGCATATTTTAAAAATAATTATATAATCTAACAATTTATCATTTTTTAAAAAATTAAATGCTACAAATTATAATACATAATAAAATAATAATAATAATAATATATTATTAGTACCATAAAATATTTTACTACCATAACAATACCACTTCATTGCCACAATAACACCACATACCAAACTGCGACAAATTCACACAATAACCCCACAAAACTGTTGCAAAACTCTGCAATAACACCACAATACAATTAAAAAACTACCGCAATAACACCACCGCCCCGCCGCCGCAATAACACCACGGTTTCATGGCAAAACCTCGCCAATAAGACCACAATACTACTGGAATACACCCGCAATAACACCACCCTCACGACAGCACACGATAACACCCACTACCGCTCAAATCGCGCGTAATAACCCCGCCAATAACGCCCATTGTTTCACCTCAAACAAAACAATAACACCGCAATACTACCATAATAACACCAGTTGTCGCGAAATTGCGGTAACACCGCAACACAACCCAAATAGCACCACTTCTCGCGGAACCGCGGTAACCCTTCAATACAACCTAAAAAAACACCTCCAATAACACCTAAAAGAATTACCTGAAATCATTTCGAACAAAATCAAACCGAACACGAACAATTTTAAACACAAGCATATTTCAAACACACTTAATTTCAAACGAACCGAACACGAAAACGAGCTCCATTCGTTCGTGTTCGGTTCGTTTACACCCCTACTTATTGTTCATCTCTAACAACTAGGCCAAGCTCTTTGGTTCTTTGAGGTCGAGGCCGAAGCAAAACCTCTCCATCCTTACTATGTCAGCACAGCTTGGGCCATGTCAGGCTTCAAGTCTTTTACCTCCAAAGTTTCCCTTTTGAATCTTGCAATAAAAGATCGCAGGCTCTTATCAGCTCATTATTTAATTGTCACAGGAATCGAGCGCTCTTTTTAGGCCTTAGAGCGCTGACGAACTATGATAGAAAAAGTCTTTTGAATTCCACAAAACAAGTGATCACTCCTACTGGTAACCCGTCAAACCAGCTTAGTGCGGACGATCTCAGCGTTGTGAAGAACACCTTACACTTGTGAGTGTCAGAGATTTTAGCAAACATATGGAGGATTTGAATGATGTGAGGTGGTCGTTGAGCTCCGATCGTCTTTTGTATGGCTGTAGGTCGGGCATTTTTAATTTCATTGAGGGTTCAGCTCTTGATACTTGGAGCGAGAAGACATTCTCCGGTTGTCTCGATGCCTCGATTCGCATTGATCAATTTTTCTCCTCGGGGGCGGATCTAGCACTATCCTTATATGATTCATCATCGAGCTTCTCCTGTAGGTGGATTGTTCTTCCGCCGTTGTTTATCGGTGGTTCCCCTTGAGTGGGGTTGAGTGCCACTTGTTGGGCCAGTCAGCGACTGTCCTGAGCACTTCTGTCAACTGTCATAACATCTAGTTAGTGATCTGGGTCCTCAAGTCTTGCAAGCCTTGTTGGACGAATTCTTCGATAAACTCTCTGATGCATGCTGCTTCTGCCGTGTTCTCTGTCAGGATTCTCCTTGTTGTTGCTTAGTTCCTCTTCTTGTTGATGACATGTTTCCAAACTAACCGCACCTTTAAGGATGTTGAATCACAAAGCGTCCGAAGAATACACCAAAAGTATATAGCGTTAAGAGAGATATTTAGATGATAACAGAGAACCATAGAGAGCGGTAAAGAGAATGTAATTTTATTCATATCAGATACCCTCTATTTATAGGCATAGGTCACAACGTTACAAAAATACATATTAATCCCTCATCATTAACTTTTCAGATGAAATTTTTAGTAATTACAGAGTTATTCACATAAAATAAAATCAGAGGGCTGATTTGATTGATACGAGTTTGTCAATTGTCCAGTATGCCTAGAACAAGACGCATCTCTCATCATCGTCCTGAGTGCAGATCACCACCCTGCGGAAAATCTCCTATCACGTTCCGTCGATCGATTGAACAGGACGTATCTCTCTTCCTTGTCTAGCCCAAAATGGTCGACAACAGCTATGTTTAATAGGTCATTTCTTCCCCCTGAGTCGTTCAGTTGTCTTAAGATTTGTGNTAAAATATTTTACTACCATAACAATACCACTTCATTGCCACAATAACACCACATACCAAACTGCGACAAATTTCCACAATAACACCACAAAACTGCTGCAAAACTCCGCAATAACACCACAATACAATTCAAAAACTACCGCAATAACACCACCGCCCCGCCGCCGCAATAACACCACGGTTCCATGGCAAAACCTCGCCAATAAGACCATAATACTACTAGAATACACCCACAATAACACCACCCTCACGACAANTAAAATATTTTACTACCATAACAATACCACTTCATTGCCACAATAACACCACATACCAAACTGCGACAAATTCACACAATAACCCCACAAAACTGTTGCAAAACTCTGCAATAACACCACAATACAATTAAAAAACTACCGCAATAACACCACCGCCCCGCCGCCGCAATAACACCACGGTTTCATGGCAAAACCTCGCCAATAAGACCACAATACTACTGGAATACACCCGCAATAACACCACCCTCACGACAGCACACGATAACACCCACTACCGCTCAAATCGCGCGTAATAACCCCGCCAATAACGCCCATTGTTTCACCTCAAACAAAACAATAACACCGCAATACTACCATAATAACACCAGTTGTCGCGAAATTGCGGTAACACCGCAACACAACCCAAATAGCACCACTTCTCGCGGAACCGCGGTAACCCTTCAATACAACCTAAAAAAACACCTCCAATAACACCTAAACGAATTACCTGAAATCATTTCGAACAAAATCAAACCGAACACGAATAATTTTAAACACAAGCCTATTTCAAACACGCTTAATTTCAAACGAACCGAACACGAAAACGAGCTCCATTCGTTCGTGTTCGGTTCGTTTACACCCCTACTTATTGTTCATCTCTAACAACTAGGCCAAGCTCTTTGGTTCTTTGAGGTCGAGGCCGAAGCAAAACCTCTCCATCCTTACTATGTCAGCACAGCTTGGGCCATGTCAGGCTTCAAGTCTTTTACCTCCAAAGTTTCCCTTTTGAATCTTGCAATAAAAGATCGCAGGCTCTTATCAGCTCATTATTTAATTGTCACAGGAATCGAGCGCTCTTTTTAGGCCTTAGAGCGCTGACGAACTGTGATAGAAATGGTCTTTTGAATTCCACAAAACAAGTGATCACTCCTACTGGTAACCCGTAAAACCAGCTTAGTGCGGACGATCTCAGCTTTNCTCTTATCAGCTCATTATTTAATTGTCACAGGAATCGAGCGCTCTTTTTAGGCCTTAGAGCGCTGACGAACTATGATAGAAAAAGTCTTTTGAATTCCACAAAACAAGTGATCACTCCTACTGGTAACCCGTCAAACCAGCTTAGTGCGGACGATCTCAGCGTTGTGAAGAACACCTTACACTTGTGAGTGTCAGAGATTTTAGCAAACATATGGAGGATTTGAATGATGTGAGGTGGTCGTTGAGCTCCGATCGTCTTTTGTATGGCTGTAGGTCGGGCATTTTTAATTTCATTGAGGGTTCAGCTCTTGATACTTGGAGCGAGAAGACATTCTCCGGTTGTCTCGATNTACACTTGTGAGTGTCAGAGATTTTAGCAAACATATGGAGGATTTGAATGATGTGAGGTGGTCGTTGAGGTCCGATCGTCTTTTGTATGGCTCTAGGTCGGGCATTTTTAATTTCATTGAGGGTTCAGCTCTTGATACTTGGAGCGAGAAGGCATTCTCCGGTTGTCTCGAAGCCTCGATTCGCATTGATCAATTTTTCTCCTCGGGGGCGGATCTAGCACTATCCTTATATGATTCATCATCGAGCTTCTCCTGTAGGTGGATTGTTCTTCCGCCGTTGTTTATCGGTGGTTCCCCTTGAGTGGGGTTG
Source organism: Phalaenopsis hybrid cultivar (assembly GCA_002079205.1). Classification (NCBI taxonomy): domain Eukaryota; kingdom Viridiplantae; phylum Streptophyta; class Magnoliopsida; order Asparagales; family Orchidaceae; genus Phalaenopsis; species Phalaenopsis hybrid cultivar. The sequence goes on along the minus strand of JXCR01142950.1, from coordinate 212,382 downwards.
AGTGCCACTTGTTGGGCCAGTCAGCGACTGCCCTGAGCACTTCTGTCAACTGTCATAACAACTAGTTAGTGATTTGGGTCCTCAAGTCTTGCAAGTCTTGTTGGACAAATTCTTCAATAAACTCTCTGATGCATGTTGCTTCTGCCATGTTCTCTGTCAGGATTCTCCTTGTTGTTGCTTAGCTCCTCTTCTTGTTGATGACATGTTTCCAAACTAACCGTACCTTTAAGAATGTTGAATCACAAAGCGTCCGAAGAATACACCAAAAGTATATAGCGTTAAGAGAGATATTTAGATGATAACAGAGAACCATAGAGAGCGGTAAAGAGAATGTAATTTTATTCATATCAGATACCCTCTATTTATAGACATAGGTCACAACATTACAAAAATACATATTAATCCCTCATCATTAACTTTTCAGATGGAATTTTTAGTAATTACAGAGTTATTCACATAAAATAAGATCAGAGGGCTGATTTGATTGATAAGAGTTTGTCGATTGTCCAATATGCCTAGAACAAGACGCATCTCTCATCATCGTCCTGAGTGCAGATCACTACCCTGCGGAAAATCTCCTGTCACGTTTCGTCGATCGATTGAACAAGACGTATCTCTCTTCCTTGTCTAGCCCAAAATGGTCGTCAACAACTACGTTTAATCGGTCATTTCTTCCCCCTGAATCGTTCAGTTGTCTTAAGATTTGTGCTGACATATTTTATATATACACATACATACGACACAATTCTAATGTATTTGCATATCTAAAGCCAAAAATTTAATATTTACATTTATAACAGCTAGGTGTTATTNCGATATGGCACTCATGTTCTTGTGTGTATATCTGATGAGTGATGATTGAGTAAAATATTAAGAAAAATTTAAGTACTGTTGAATCCCAAAACATCCGGAGAATACGCCCACGGTATAGAATGTTAAACGATAGAGGAAGAGGATGAGAGAGCACTGTAAGGAGCCGTAAAGAGAGTGTAACGTTTATTTATATCATAGACCCCATATATATAGACATAAGTCCCAACATTACAAAAATACATATTAGTCTTCTCATCATTGATTTTTCAGAAGCACGTTTTAGTAATTATAAAGTTATTCACATATAATGAGATCAAGGGGCTGATTCTATCAATAAGAGTTTGTCGATCGTTCGGTAACCCTCGAATCGATCGATATTTAATCCAAAAGGATGTTTCTTGTCTTGTCGATCGTCCTGAGGGCTGATCATTGCCCCTCGGGAAATCTGCTGGCATGTTCCGTCGATCGCCAAAACAAGGCGCATCTATCTCCATTGTCCAACTTGAAAGTCGTCAACAACTACATTCAATCGGCCATTTCTTCATCCTGAGTCGTTCATCTGTCTTGAGATTCGCGCTGACATATTTTCTATATAAATATTTAGTTCTCTGATTCTCTTGCTCCTTGAAAGCTGCACAACACACGAGGATAAGAGAATCTTTTTTAACATGTATGAAATAATTAAATGACATTATTGCGTAATAGTGGACTTACCTGGATTTCCGTGCCCGAACCATTATAAATAGACCTTAGGGTAAGGAAGATAATATGCATATTACTCAAAGCCATAAGAAATATGCAGGCGGGGACTCACAAACCTGTCGCGAAGTGGAAACCAACAAGCGAAGATTCTGTGGGAGAGTTGAGCAAGAAGAGAATTGTGCAGGAGTCACGAGCGAGGGAAAATGAAGATCGAACTGAGCCTTCGAACTTTCTCATAGGATCATCACAAGGGAGAGCTGCGAAGGAGATTGGAGGGCGTCTCGACGATCGTCTTTTGGGGCATCTGTCGGAAGCGTTCACTACTGCACAATCCTCAGGAGTACTCGTTCAAACTGCTGTGGGGACTATGTCAACTGAAGCTAGGCCGTGACTTCAGTCGCGAAAGGATGGCCTTTCCTCTGAGGGTGGAGGATTAAAGGAAACCAGTGAAAACCTTATCTCACTTCTAATTGGTGTCAAATTTTGGGTACGTAACTTAAATCATGCCTTTAAGTATTTCTTTTGCAACCACCGGAGCTTTGACAATCTCTTCAATCTTATCAGACACCGATGTCGACCCTGCGGCCGATGCAGGTGCGGCCACCGTTGATTGAGCCATGGAGGGGGAGTGGATGTTGTGGAGCAGACTGCTACAGGACAGGGAACCATGGAGCAGGGCACCGTAGAGGTAGAGGATGGGGGAGAATCCCCCCTCCCAAAGCCAGAGCAAGAGTGTGGGCTATCAATTTTCTCCAGGTACAACAACAAGGAGGTATATGGGTGGCGCCAAGTGTTTGCTTATTTTCTAGTGTGTCACTATGCTGAAATGGAGGAGCGCTTCATTAGCAAACTCCATCACAATCTGATGGATCGACATTCAGTCTGTGGCAGGCATCATCAATCAACATGCCTGGCATTTCAGGGGTCGTCCAGGCGAATACCTCTCGGCTTTCTTGGAGTGTCGGAACCAGCAGCTCCCTATGTTCTGCATCAAAAGCTTCACTTTTTAGAAAATATTTACATTCCTCCCCTTCAACGGTTGAGACTTAGGGGGTGGTCTCGTTGGTTTCGAGGCCACCTTCCCTTGCATTTTGGATGTCCAGGTTATCGTGCTTCATGTTGCTTATAGCCTGTAAGTAGCAGACTCATAATTGTTATAGGTTCTTACTGTGATAATTTCTCCATCTACGGAGAATTTGACAGCGATATGATAAGTGGAGACCACAACCCTGAAATCGTTCAGAAGTGGTCGACCAAATATAGCATTGTATGTCGGAAGAGAATCCACCAAGAGGAAATCCTCCGTTAGAGTGAACTACTTTTTGTTTTACCCCCAACTTACCAGGAGCCCGATTAGGCCCAACGTTTCCTTTTTTTCTCTCGAAAATCCATACAATAATCCGACTAGTGAAGTCATCCGATCGGCAGTAAAATTTAGTTTATCGAATACCTATTTGAAAACACATTCACGAAGCTCCCAGTATTTTAGTACAACCCAAATAGCACAACTTCTCCCGGAACCACGGTAACCCTTCAATACAACCTAAAAAACACATCCAATAACACCTAAACGAATTACCTGAAATGATTTCAAACAAAATCGAACCGAACACGAACACGAACAATTTTAAACACAAGTCTATTTCAAACACACTTAATTTCAAATGAACCGAACATGAAAACGAGCTTCATTCATTCGTGTACGGTTCGTTCATCTCTAACAACTAGGCCAAGCTCTTTGGTTCTTTGAGGTCGAGGCCGAAGCGGAACCTCTCCATCCTTACCATGTCAGCACAGCTTGGGCCATGTCAGGCTTCAAGTCTTTCACCTCCAAAGTTTCCCTCTTGAATCTGGCAATAAAAGATAGCAGGCTCTTATCAGCTCATTATTTAATTGTCACAGGAATCGAGCGCACTTTTTAGGCCTTAGAGCGCTGACGAACTGGGATAGAAAAAGTCTTTTGAATTCCACAAAACAAGTGATCACTCCTACTGATAGCCCGTCAAACCAGCTTAGTGTGGACGATCTCAGCGTCGTGAAGAACAACTTACACTTGTGAGTGTCAGAGATTTTAGCAAACATATGGAGGATTTGAATGATGTGAGGTGGTCGTTGAGGTCAGATCATCTTTTGTATGGCTCTAGGTCGGGCATTTTTAATTTTTTTGAGGATCAGCTCTTGATACTTGGAGCGAGAAGGCATTCTTTGGTTGTCTCGATGCCTCGATTCACATTGATCAATTTTTCTCCTCCGGGGCTGATCTAGCACTATCCTTATATAATTCATCATCGAGCTTCTCCTGTAGGTGGATTGTTCTTCCACCGTTGTTTATCGGTGGTTCCCCTTGAGTGGGGTTGAGTGCCTCTTGTTGGGTCGGTCATCGACTGCCCTGAGCACTTCTGTCAACTGTCATAACATCTAGTTGGTGATCTGGGTCCTCAAGTCTTGCAAGCCTTGTTGAACGAATTCTTCAATAAACTTCCTGATGCATGCTACTTCTGCCATGTTCTCTGTCAGGATTCTCCTTGTCATTGTTGCTTAGCTCCTCTTCTTGAAGATGACATGTTTCCAAGCTAATCGTACCTTTAAGGATGTTGAATCACAAAGCGTACTAAGAATACACCAAAAGTATATAGCGTTAAGAGAGATATTTAGATGACAGCAGAGATCCATAGAGAGCGATAAAGAGAATGTAATTTTTATTCATATTAGATACCCTCTATTTATAGGCATAGGTCACAACATTACAAAATTACATACTAGTCTCTCATCATTAACTTTTCAGATGAAATTTTTAGTAATTACAGAGTTATTCACATAAAATAAGATCAGAGGGCTGATTTGATTGATAAGAGTTTGTCGATTGTCTGGTATGCCTATAACAAGACGCATCTCTCATCATCTTCCTGAGTGCAGATCACCACCCTGCGGGAAATCTACTGTCACGTTTCGTTGATCGATTGAACAAGACGTATCTCTCGTCCTTGTCTAGCCCAAAATGGTTGTCAACAACTACGTTTAATCGGTCATTTCTTCCCCTTGAGTCGTTCAACTATCTTAAGATTTGTGCTANGCAGTAACGTTTTGAAAGATTTACAGAGTTTTTGCGTGTTATAATGAAATCGAGGCAGTCTAAAGCAGCTATATTTTTGGAGTCGTTACTTTGTAGCCAATATACTTCAAAATTTTCAAAAGGTGACACCTTATTGTCGATTGAGAACACTGCATTCTCGGTACTACTTATCCAGAACTGTAAGAATCTGTTGGAAGGAAAATAAACATTGTAGGAACGTCATGTTGTGAATAAAAAATGGCAGGATGATAGTAAAACATTTCTATTTTTTTCGATCAATGCTTACATGTTTTGAATGGATTTGAGGGAATTTTTAAAAGCTATTGTGACAGTTTTTTATGGCTTCTATTAGTTATTACATGAGCTCATGGCTGTGATTTCATGAAGGTTTTTTAGGGCATCATTGTGGTGATACTTTATTGCTTCAATTTGTAAGTGAGTATATTATGATAGTGTGATATCCTTAATACATGCTATTATAAGCGAGTAGAATGCTGCAATCTTGATATTTGATGGTCAGTCCTTCTTGATGAACATTTTTTGTTTGGGACATTTATATACATAACACAATTCTTATGTATATGTATATCTAACACCTAAACATTCATATTTACATAAATACCACTCAAATCCTCACAATCACATCAAAAATACCACTATCACTATCTTTTTAAAAGTGAAATACGCATTTTCATGCATATATTTATGACACCAAGGTGCTATAAGTGTATATATCAAACTTTGGGCGTTAGATATGTGAATAAATAAGAATTGTGCGGCATTTATATAAATTCCCCTTTTTGTTTTCATTATATGTAATTCCCTGTTATTTGCTTTGGTAGCTTGGCATCTGACAATTAAAGTCATATGCAAGTCTGCTATAAGTATATGCTTTTTTTTTTTTTTTTTGAAATTTTATAGTGTATATATACAAACTGTTCTTTTGTTTAGAAATTATTTATCGAGCCACTAAAAATTTAATTTATTTATGACTGATTTTATTGCAATTTCTTAAGTGCAAGGTCACTTTCCTTCAACTTTTTTGTTTTCGCTTTGCCTCTTTGCTTTGTAGCATACTAAAGTGGGCTGGGCCAAGATGGAGGGGGCCATTTCCACTTATCTCTAGAAGGTTGGAGTGTAGGGTGATGAGAGAGGGAGGGGCTGATTGGCCATTTAAAGCCAATCTCTTGGGATTTTGGCCTGCAATGTCACATAAATAAGGAGGGAAGGATGTGCAACAGATAGAGGACATAGTAATTGTTTACAGACTTCACTATGCCACTGTGTACATCAACTAGGATATTCTTAGGGAGGGTGTGTACAAGATAGGAATTGATTAATTTAAGCACATCTCATGAAGTTTGGTGTGGATGGACTGCCATTTTTCTATATTTATTTAGAAATTAAATGTCTTGAGAGGGTGGTTGTGTTTGAACTTAATTATTTACTCATCAACTATGTAAAAAAGGGAGGTAGTGTGGAACGAAGAAAGGAAGATTTTATTCCAAGTATTTGAAGTGAGCCGATAGCGCACCTGTAGGCTAAGCAAGAAAAAAATGTTTTGGTCATATGCTAATGGGTCTGATGATTTCTTGGGTGTGTCGGGTGTGTTATATGACTTGGGTCAAGAAGCTCGCATTTTTGTTTGGGGGATACACACACACACACACACACACACACACACATACATATCTCTAAATTCTTATCTTTTACATTTCTAACACCTAAATTCTTATATTTATTATATAGCTTGCTAGTGTCTAAATTACATTAAAAAACATATGCATAAAAATATATATTTAACTTTAGATAAGGTAATACTATTTGCATTTTTTATGTGAATTAGAGATCTTAATGTTATATAAGCATATTTAAAGATTTAGGTATTAGATATATAAATATTAAGAATTCAATCGTTTGTATGTAATTCCCTTCTGCTTTTATCTTTTCTTCACTTTCATGTGGGTCTCCAACTATTCTAATTTTTATCCTTCTTGTCAGTTTTACCCTTTTTTTACATCATTTTGTTGTTTTAGTTGCGTGTGATCTACTTTTTATGTTGTCTTTTTTTTTCTCTTTTCTCGATATTGTAAACATTTATAAAACAACCTTCAAATTAGTGATTTCATTTTTCATGTTCAAAATGAATGATTAAGAAACTATTTTATATGTTAGTTTTACAAGCAACTGAATGAGCTCTTAGTTGAGATTTCAAACGTGAATTAGATGTTGAAATTATTTTTATGCGGTGTTTAAGGAAGCATAAGATGAAAAAGGTTTGCAAATCATATTAAACATTTTACAAATTATGCAATTGTTGGAAAAAGTTAGATGAAAAGAAGCGAAAGATTTTTATTTTTTGGATATCATATGCAAAACATAACATACTTTCTATTGCACTTTTTCTCCAATAAATTTGCAAACAGAAGCAACCCCTTTTTATCAATTTATGTTTTCTAGCGTTCTTGTCATTGAGCTAAAATCCTGAAGTAAAAGTTTGATTCGCTTTTATTTTTTATTCACATTGTTAGGGTTATCATATTTTTGGAATTAGAGGCTTTCTTTCTTTAGTGAGCATTCAAAGTGAAGTTAATCTAGAGGAAATAATAGCTATGGTGTATATTTATGATTAGGATTTGGTCTGGCGTCTGGATAAAAATGCCTACTATTATTTATGTTTATGAATTAGATTTGGCGAAGGAAAATATTACTTTGAAGTGTGGAATTAAAAATGAGAGATGTGCGCTCATTTGGATGATTGATGAAATAGGGCAATATGACTCCTTCAATCATGATATCTTATAGATAACTATATAAGCCCTTTATGTTGCTTTGAAGATAATTTTTCTATCAATGAAGATGTGAGGCAATGATTGGTCAACTAGTGGAATGGGGATTAATACAAGGAATGTAATTCATACCAGGCAAGAGTTGAAATTTCTCATTTGAAATACGATATGAAATCATGAATTATCATATCAAAAGATGAAAGTACTATCCATCGATGGATCTAATTACAAAAGAAATTATTTTATGACTCGGGGTCTACGTTGCCATATATTTTTTCTTGTCTAATTTGGTAGGCTATGATTTATTTTATTTTAAAGTATAGATTCCTTATAAGGGACACCCTATAAGGAATATTTTAGAGAATTTGGTCCCATAGAAACACTATTAAAAATGGATCTCATGTTTCTGCGGATGTAGGAGTTTAGTTTTTAGAATTGTTAATTTGAAGTTCAATCGGGATACTCTCAACTTTTGGATTATTTTTTTTTCCGAGTTAAAAGAAGAAAAGTAGAAAGCATGAGATACTGAGAAACTCAATAGCACTTCAAACTATCCTATAACTAGGCTTTATAACATCAATTGGGGTTTGATTTTGGTTTCAAGTTATTCATTTTGTTAATAACTTTGTTAGATAGTTGTGGCTTATATCATGCGATCAAGAAAAAACTTATCTAGAGATGACTCGTTCTGTAGCAAGGAAAACAGTTTGTCGTTTGCCTTAGATTGTAGAACTAATGTAAGCATTACCAATATATATGGGAGACTCAAACTTAATCTAAGGATATTCTTTGAGATTTATAGTTTTTAAAATATGTTGAGGTATGAATCAAGCATGACTCTCTTGGACTTATAAATATGTCTGGAAAGAGCAGCCAGTTAACCCAATTTTAACTTGAGTCCGGTTAGGGCGTGCAGACGAATGCATGAAATACACATTTTTTATTTTAAAATATTAAAAGGGCTACCGCTCCAAGAGGGGGGTCCATCATCCTCGCTATTGGCTAGATGTTTATTTATATATAATGAGTAAACTGCTCAATTTAAGAAAATGAACTGATATGCTAATACAAATGGTGTATTATTGCTAGGATTTCTAATTGATTTATTGGTTGTTTTACTTATGAGTGTTTATTATTTTGTTTCAATTTTACTAATGTTTGTTCAAGTTAATGAAATTATCTAGGAAATATACTTTAACCTATGAGCTTAACAGCTAAAACCAGACTTTTCAAGCACAAGAAATCACAGAAAGAAAACTTAAAAAATCATATATTTCTAATATGCACTACCGATGTAAAAACGAAATACAAACCAATATTTTTCATTAAACAACATGAAACCTAGTCTGGAATCGAGTCAGGTATCTTGGTGAATCTTTTTGTTTGTGTTCTCCATCATCCATAGGAAACTTAAATGAATTGCCCTAAAAGTTATTTTTAGGGCTAGGGCACCAGTCATGGACATGGCTATGCAAATCCAGCTTGTTTTCATTCAATTCTAAATCATGTATTCAATAGTTTGAAGCTTGAAACCTTAAAAGTTTGAATTGTCATATTTGTTTACAGCGCGTTATTTGAATTAATCTAGCCCTCATCAATTATATAGAGTTTCAATCCAAACTGTATTCTTATTTTTTGCGTTTATATTATTTTTATGGATTCCTAGTATACTGTGGGTTATGCAGGCGCTTGATTAGCATAGGAAATATGAAATCATTTTTTATGATGGTTGGTGATATTGATGATAATTGGACAAGTTTTGTAGGTTTTTTTTCACCTATAATTCAGGTTGGAGAAAATCATCAATCTAGGTTCTAATATTGATTCAAAATAAGCTCGAGGGCGGCTATAATGTTTAATATAATTATTATCGTTATAAACATTTTCATAGCCTTTTCCCAATTTTTTGGAGTCTACTTTATAACTTTTTATATTTTATTTTTTCGTATGGATTGCACCTTGAGGTGTGATACTTAATTCCTTGCAAATCATTTGAACGACATTTCTCCATAATATCTTACGTCCGCACCTTTTAAATTTTACAACGCTAATTTTATCAACTTGTTTAATTTGTTATACATAACTTCAAATAACCTAAGTTTTTTTTAATTATTTTTTCTTCATAATTAACAATGACATTGTCGGGTTCCAAGCTCCGGATGTGAAAAGTAGATGGTTGTGTTAGGTAGTCAACAACCAGCTTAAAACTTGTCAAAAAATCTGTGATGCTGAAAATTTTGCTTTTAGTGATTTTTATAATAAATTAGACATTAAGGATGGTGAAAAATATATATATAAACTAGTCAAATAAGTCAAATAAAGAGAAAAGAAAAGTAAAGATTTGACTTAAGTAAAACATATTAAATATGAAAATAAAAAATTATTTTTCTTAGAAAAAGATATTCAACATAGGTGAGTTATTTGGAAAAACTTTTTAATGAAGTTTTTGAAAATATGATCGACCTTAGTGCTTTTAATATCGTTAATAATAATAAAATATTTCATTTTTACTGTCGCATTAGTAAAAAAGAAGTTTAGGAGGTTTTAAAAAAAACCAAGGGTGGAAAGTCTGTAGGACCTGATGATATCCCAATTGAAGCGTGGAAATATATATAAGAGATTTGAGTGTTTCTTTACTAAACACTTTAATATTATTTTAAAAACTAAAAAGATGCCTAAGGAGTGTAGGAATAGTATTTTGGTCCCATTTTTAAGAATAAAGGGAATGCACAAGAGTGTAAATTATAGAGGAATTAAGTTGATATGTCTTACTTTAAAATTATGGGATAGGGTAATTGAATATAGGTTAAGACATATTACAAAGATTTCTCGTAATCAGTTTGGATTTATGTCAGTCAGGTCTACTATGAAAGCTATACATTTATTGAGAGGTTTGATGGAGATGTTTAGAGATAATAAAAAGGATCTACATATGATTTTTTTTTATTTAGAAAAAGCTTTCGATGAGGCTCCAAGAGATATTCTTTGGAGAGTTCTTGAGAAGAAAGGTGTAGATATGACTTATATTCAAGTCATTAAACATATATATATACTAGAGTTGTTACTTGTGTTAGAACAGAAAGAGGATTGGCTAAATATTTTCCTATTTCTATTGGATTACATCAAAGATAGCCTTTAAGCCCATATCTTTTTGTTTTAGTTATGGATGGTCTTACTAGACATTTACAAGAGGTTGTACCTTGGTGTATGCTTTTTGTTGATGATATTCTTCTCGTAGATAAGGCGAAAGAGACAGCTCAGGAGAAAACTTGAATTACGGAGGTCTACATTGGAGTCTAAAGGCCTTCATTTGAGTAGAACTAAAACTGAATACGTGGAATGAATTTTAAGTAGTATTAGTTCTAGTGACAGAATTGTAAATATGGGTGATCAAATTATTAAAAGGTGTGAATGCTTTAGATATCTCGGGTCTATTGTTCAAAGTGATGGTGATATAGATGGGGATGTTAGTAGTAGAATTCAAGTTGATTGGTTGAAGTGGAAGAATGCTTTGGGCCTATTGTGTGATAAAAAAGTACTGCTTAGATTGAGAGGAAAATTTTATAAGATGGTGGTGAGACCTGCAATGTTCTGTGGCATTGAATGTTGGCCTTTTAAAGATAAGCATAAAACTAAGTTAAGTGTTGCCGAGAGATTAGGTGGATGAGTGGCTTTACACTTGGAGACAAAATGCTAAATGAATATATTCTTGATATGGTTGGTGTAGCTCCGGTCACGGACAAAATTAGAAAGAGTCGTCTTAGATGGTTTGGTCACATTTAACGTCGACCGTCTTATGATCCATCCGATTAGGAGATTAGATGTTTTAGATTCGACTTATGTTAAGAAAGACAGTGGTAGACCTAGGAAGACTTGAGCATATTGTATAAAAAGTAATATTAATTTTTTAGAATTAAATGAAAATATGCACTAAATAAGATGCAATTGAGAAAAAAAGATTCTATGTAGTGGACCTCACTTAGTGGGGTAAAGGTTTTGTTGTTGTTGTTGTACTTTATCTTCTTAATATGATCATTGCATTTTTTTTCTTCTAATTTTACCATAGCCATTTTTAATATTTTGACTTATATTACCCTCAATCTAGCTATCAACAATTTTTTTACCACACATTACTGGATCCATATGGCATCATAGGCCTTATTGTAGTATTATATCTAAATTAGTTATCTGATATTATAATATCTCAAAATGTATTTGTCCTGCATTTAATTGGTTGTTATCGCACACAATCTGTATCATTGTAATTTTTAGCATTATATAATTTTGAAGATTTATTTACATACCATTCTTTTCCTATGGATTTACATATCTAATACTTAAACTTCAATTTTTATATATATATATATACCACCTTGCCTATGAATGAGAAGGTTTGTTTCACTTTTTAAAAGTTAAAATAATAGTATTTTTTTGATGCGATATGAAAATTTTGGATGGTATAAATATAAAAAGTGAAGTTTGGTACTAGATATATAAATATATAGGAATTGGGTAGTATGTAAATGCCCCTATATTTTTTTATGGCAGCATCTTACATCTTTGATCATCACAGTACTTTTTATTAGTTCACAGTCGAGTTCCAGTGTTGAATCTTATGGCTTATCCCTAACCATAACCTCATAAGGTTTCAGTGGCAAAGAGAACATCAGTTTTTGATGACCCGACTGTCGAAATACAAGAACTAACGTCAATCATTAAGGAGGATATCACCGCTCTAAACTCCTCAGTGGTGGACCTGCAACTTTTATGTAATTCACAAAATGAATCTGGAAATATTTCCAGTGATACAACTACCCATTCTACCACTGTTGTTGACAACTTGAAGAACCGCTTGATGAGCACCACAAAGGAGTTTAAGGAAGTTCTAACTATGCGGACAGAGGTGGGTCTGAGAAATCCAGCTTGATTATTGCTCATTAGTTCTCAATCTCTTGACAATCATGCTAAATACTTTACAAAATCCCTTAAAAGCTTATCAATAAATCTTCGAGTTTGTAGAACTTGAAGATTCATGAAAATAGGCGACAAATATTCTCTTCTTCTACTTCTAAGGATTCTACAAATCCTTTTGTTCGGCAAAGACCACTGATTTCGAGGACCACAACTGACTCAGCCGCACCACCGGCACCATGGGCAAATGACTCGGCTTCTTCTTCCCAGTTGTTTCCCGGGTAATTTATGAAATTAATAATGATTACTTAATGAGAAGGCTTAGGCAGTGTGTTTGGTCGTAACGATTTTGTACAAGATATTAGAGGAGTATAGTGTCAAAATAGTACTGTTTAAATATGGCCATTTTATAGTTCTGCCTTCTATAAAAATTAGATAATTATTTCAGCTCATATTAAAAGAGTCCAAGNGTCAAAATAGTACTGTTTAAATATGGCCATTTTATAGTTCTGCCTTCTATAAAAATTAGATAATTATTTCAGTTCATATTAAAAGAGTCCAAGGACTAAATTAACATTTCGATAGATTATGGGACTAACATGACATCCTACAACAAATCAAGGGGCTACAACAAATCAAGTTATATGTTTCTATGTAATTTTTAAGTTTATGCTGGCTTATAATCATTTTTCTCAAGTTACTTGATATAAAAAACTTCTTTGGTTATTTCTGATGGAAATTCTGCACTTCTATGTTTCGAAGTTAGTTATTATGTTATTTATGGTGATAAATAGAGAATATCTTTTTTCAAACACCGAGAGCAAGTAAGAGGAATTGAAAATAAAAAGAGAAGAATTGTATGCAAAATTATATGAAAGTTATATTCATATTCATCTAATTGATGATTATGCTCTGTTGTCACACAGCTGTAGATTTTACCATAATTTGGCTGTGGAGAAAATACAAACCAAAATTCTCTTTTACGACATAATATGGTCTCCCTTCCTTTTTATAATGAAAAAAAGAGGCATTTAGATGCATACCAACCAATTCATATGAATTTACATATCTAACACCTAAACTTTTTTTTGACATTTATACCGCCCAAATCTTTCATATCACATAAAAAATACCACTATTTTAGCCGTTAAAAAAGTGAAATACACTTCTTCATGCATGGGTATGATGGCATGTTTGCAGAAATTGAAGTTTTGATGAGTGGTATGTAACTTTTTCCCAAATAAAAAAAATATATATATTTGTTTTGATTTACTGCAGTGATCTCGTTTCTTTATGAGGCAAAAACTAAGCTCCACAAATCAAACTATTTATGTATAATGTAGATTTTAATTTATTATATGCCAGTAATAGCATGTAAGATTATTTTTTTCTTCCACTTTTCGGTGTAAATTTTTCAGAAAGATGGTAAATGGTGATCCATCATCATCAACTCAGCCTTTGCTGAATCAACAGCAGCTGCATATGGTTCCTGTACAGGACAGCTACATGACCAGCAGAGCCGAAGCCCTCCAAAACGTTGAATCTACCATTCATGAGCTAAGCAACATCTTCACTCAGTTAGCCACCATGGTTTCTCAGCAAGGAGAGCTTGCTATCAGGTTTTTACCTAACAATTTCTTTTCATGAGAATGAGCTCACAGATTTCTATAAAATTTTGGAAGATTTACAGTCATACCGCTCAATTCCTATGTTTTTACATGCATACCACCTTACTTATGCATAAAAAGGTGCATTTCACCATTTAAAAGTTAAAATGGTGATTTTTTATGTAATATGAAATGTATGGGTGGTGTAAATGTAAAAAAACAATGTTTGTATTAGATATGTAACTACATAGGAATTGGGTGGTATGTATGTAAATGCCCCTAATATTTTGATCTCCATATGTTTANTGATTCAAAGCACTCGCTAAGCCACAGGGCAGAGAGTGAGTCTCTCACATCCTAAATGGGCAGCGGCTCGTCGGCTCACAGAGCCCACGAAATAACCAAAATTATCTTAACGGGTATATCCTTATACGTCAGAGCTCATTAGGTCATAAAGGAAGAGAGGAATTGTCATATCCCAAACAAACACCAACTGATCAATAATTGAGTGATCAAGATGATATTGACAAAGTCAAAGTAGCAACAGAGCTCAAAGAGGCTCAAATAAGAGGAATGGTAGAACAATCCTAAAAGGTAGGGTAGTTAGGTCGAGGTACCACGAACCTGTCATCCAAAACTACTATGATCCTAAGTCTAACTGGTCATGAAGGTAATCAACCCAGTACGTATAAAGATCCCTGGTATGCAATTTGTGAATTGCGTCGTTCATGGGAACCTTGGTAGTCCTAAGGTCAATGACACAAAACTCTATCTTAAGACTATTGGGTAGAGATCCAAGTTGTGGGAGTTATACTCATCAAAGTGGAGCAAATGCCACTGGAAAGAAACAAAAGAAGAGGTACATCTACAAAGTTGAAAACACTCTCCACAAAAGGACTTACACTTGTTTGGGTTGAGATTCTTCTATCACTCTAATCACACTAAACAACCACTAAAATAGAAAGCTATGATGGGTTAGTCGGTTTGAAGAGGCTCGAGGGCTTCTCCTTGGAACACGTAAGTATGATGTTGTTATTTACCACAATTCTAAGCATGAAGACCCTATTAATTATGACTTGGCTAACAATCATGCATGCAACCCATTTAAAATACAGCCCGAAGGCCATGCAGGAAAGTTAAAATATGTATTTTAAAGTCTTGGATATTTTAATCCTAAAAATTTCATTATCTTGAAAATTTTTTTAGAGTTTTGTAGTAAATTTAGAATTTTAAATCCTAAAGCTAAACTAATTTTGTGATTCTCAGACAAACCACAGAAAAAAAAACAATGAAATTCATTTCAAACATCNTAGTAAATTTAGAATTTTAAATCCTAAAGCTAAATTAATTTTGTGATTCTCAGACAAACCACAGAAAAAAAAACAATGAAATTCATTTCAAACATTCAAGCATGCAAGAAAACAAGAAAACAAGCCAAAATCAAAATAATAAGAAAAAATCGGTATCATTGAGTCGTCAACATATCCCAGAAAAGAAAAAGACAGTCGAACTCTGTATATGCATGTCCGATTCTAAATTTATACATCAATATCAAATGAGGAATTAAGACAAGAGACATGAGCTACTGCTCCTAGTCCCTCGCCACGTGGTTCTTATGTCAGAGCGCTTCAGAGTGCCCTTATCTTATTTCTGTTAAAGGCTCTTCTAAGAGCTCTAAAAACTACATTAGAAAAAAAAAGNCAAAATAATAAGAAAAAATCGGTATCATTGAGTCGTCAACATATCCCAGAAAAGAAAAAGACAGTCGAACTCCGCATATGCATGTCCGATTCTAAATTTATACATCAATATCAAATGAGGAATTAAGACACGAGACATGAGCTGCTGCTCCTAGTCCCTCGCCACGTGGTTCTTATGTCAGAGCGCTTCAGAGTGCCCTTATCTTATTTCTGTTAAAAGCTCTTCTAAGAGCTCTAAAAACTACATTAGAAAAAAAAAATGCAGGCTGCAAGAAACCAACGTTATCAGGAAAACCAACAAACATGCAACGTATAAGTGTCTTTTATTAGAGGAGCTAAATAACACATACAAACAAATGATTAATAGAAATCATCAAATGCTCCCATTTGCATAGTACTTGTGGGTGTGCATATNAAACCAACAAACATGCAACGTATAAGTGTCTTTTATTAGAGGAGCTAAATAACACATACAAACAAATGATTAGTAGAAATCATCAAATGCTCCCATTTGCATAGTACTTGTGGGTGTGCATATATATATATAAACACGGTTCTCTGTATAAGAATATCGTAATATATTACAATGCAAGCACATCACAAAAAAACAAAGACGATGCTTGACCAACACAAATAAATCAATAAAGAACAATAGTCAGAGGCGTAAAAGATAGTACCTACCATCATATATCCTAGCCTAGCACACAATTTAACGAAAAATGTCCTAAATAGTGTCTAAGCGGATATGGTAAACTGTTCGATTACGTATTACTTTGATGATGTCGCCACACCAAACACGTCCTAAAGATCTAAGGAATCTAAAGAGTGTCACCCAACACAGATTTTGAAAATTATTGGTCTTACATAAGGCTTAGCTTTCAACATCCATAATTTTAAAATTATATATATATATATATATATATATATATATATATATTAAATAAGGGCAAAAAAAAAACAGACTCCCGTTTCGCGTTCGGGTAAATCGCGGCGACACCGCTGCCCCAAACAGCAGAAAAGGGCGGTACCGCGTCGTCGCTCTCGCAAAATTGGCTCAAGTTTGCCGGATCAACGACAAATTTGTCCAGATTTTGGGTGTTAGGAAATAGGGGTGTAAACGAACAGAGCTTGTGTTCGTGTTCGANCAATAAATCTTCGAGTTTGTAGAACTTGAAGATTCATGAAAATAGGCGACAAATATTCTCTTCTTCTACTTCGAAGGATTCTACAAATCCTTTTGTTCGGCAAAGACCACTGATTTCGAGGACCACATCAGACTCAGCCGCACCACCGTCACCATGGGCAAAGGACTCGGCTTCTTCTTCCCAGTTGTTTCCCGGGTAATTTATGAAATTAATTTTGATTACTAAATGAGAAGGCTTAGGCAGTGTGTTTGGTCGTAATGATTTTGTATAAGATATTAGAGGAGTATAGTGTCAAAATAGTCCTCTGACTGTTCAAATATGGCCATTTTATAGTTCTGCCTTCTATAAAATTATAAAAATAGATAATTATTTCAGCTCGTATTAAAAGAGTCCAAGACTAAATTAACACTTCGATAGATTATGGGACTAACATGACATCCTACAACAAATCAAGGGGCTACAACAAATCAAGTTATATGTTTCTATGTAATTTTTGTACTGTTTATGCTGGATTATAATCATTTTTCTGAAGTTACTTGATATAAAAAACTGCTTTGGTTATTTCTGATGGAAATTCTGCACTTTTATGTTTCGAAGTTAGTTATTATGTTATTTATGGTGATGAATAGAGAAAATCTTTTTTCAAACACCAAGAGCAAGTAAGAGGAATTGAAAATAAAAAGAGAAGAATTGCATGCAAAATTATATGAAAGTTATATTCATATTCACCTAATTGATGATTATGCTCTGTTGTCACACAGCTGTAGATTTTACCATAATTTGGCTGTGGAGAAAATACAATCAAAAATTTTCTTTTACGACATAATATGGTCTCCCTTCCTTTTTATAATGAAAAAAAAGAGGCATTTAGATGCATACCACCCAATTCATATGAATTTATATATCTAACACCTAAACTTTTTTTTGACATTTATACCGCCCAAATCTTTCATATCACATAAAAAATACCACTATTTTAGCCGTTAAAAAAGTGAAATACACTTCTTCATGCATGGGTATGATGGCATGTTTGCAGAAATTGAAGTTTTGATGAGTGGTATGTAACTTTTTCCCAAATAAAAAAANCATACCACCCAATTCATATGAATTTACATATCTAACACCTAAACTTTTTTTTGACATTTATACCGCCCAAATGTTTCATATCACATAAAAAATACCACTATTTTAGCTGTTAAAAAGGTGAAATACACTTCTTCATGCATGGGTATGATGGCATGTTTGCAGAAATTGAAGTTTTGATGAGTGGTATGTAACTTTTTTCCCAAATAAAAAAATATATTATATACATTTGTTTTGATTTACTGCAGTGATCTCGTTTCTTTATGAGGCAAAAACTAAGCTCCACAAATCAAACTATTTATTTATAATGTAGATTTTAATTTATTATATACCAGTAATAGCATGTAAGATTATTTTTTTTCTTCCACTTTTCGGTGTAAAANTGTTTTGATTTACTGCAGTGATCTCGTTTCTTTATGAGGCAAAAACTAAGCTCCACAAATCAAACTATTTATGTATAATGTAGATTTTAATTTATTATATGCCAGTAATAGCATGTAAGATTATTTTTTTCTTCCACTTTTCGGTGTAAATTTTTCAGAAAGATGGTAAATGGTGATCCATCATCATCAACTCAGCCTTTGCTGAATCAACAGCAGCTGCATATGGTTCCTGTACAGGACAGCTACATGACCAGCAGAGCCNGTATAATGTAGATTTTAATTTATTATATGCCAGTAATAGCATGTAAGATTATTTTTTTCTTCCACTTTTCGGCGTAAATTTTTCAGAAAGATGGTAAATGGTGATCCATCATCATCAACTCAGCCTTTGCTGCATCAACAGCAGCTGCATATGGTTCCCGTACAGGACAGCTACATGACCAGCAGAGCTGAAGCCCTCCAAAACGTTGAATCTACCATTCATGAGCTAAGCAACATCTTCACTCAGTTAGCCACCATGGTTTCTCAGCAAGGAGAGCTTGCTATCAGGTTCTTACCTAACAATTTCTTTTCATGAGAATGATTTCACAGATTTCTATAAAATTTTGGAAGATCTACAGTCATACCGCTCAATTCCTATGTATTTACATGCATACCACCTTACTCATGCATAAAAAGGTTCATTTCACCATTTAAAAGTTAAAATGGTGATTTTTTATGTAATATGAAAGGTTTGGGTGGTGTAAATCTAAAAAAACAATGTTTGTATTAGATATGTAACTACATAGGAATTGGGTGGTATGTCTGTAAATGCCCCTAATATTTTGATTTCCATATGTTTCTCAGGATTGATGAGAATATGGATGACACATTAGCGAACGTTGAAGGCGCGCAGGGCCAACTGCTCAAGTACCTCAATGGCATTTCCTCTAACAGGTGGCTAATGATGAAGATATTCTTTGTACTCATAGTTTTTCTCATGATCTTCGTATTCTTTGTGGCATGATTCCGTGCTTAGGTTCCTTATTTTGGCCCTTTATCTGCTATTTGCAGATTATATGTAATTTTATCTTCCTTGGAATTGTTGGTATGTTCCTTCTTCAATGTTGTTTATGTTGCTTTTTCACACATAGGTTTTGTATATGGTTTCATGAGGCTTCTTATTTATGTTAACATTTAAGAAATGCATGTGTCCATCAGCCTGGTTCTTAGATGGCTTAGTTTTTCTTTTTTATCATAGATTGTTGAGCAATAAATCATAGAGATATAACGTTTTTCAACCATTAAAGTCGCCTTCTTTCATGATTTAGAGGTTCTTACAGGCACTGATGATTATTATTGTGCTTAATATAGATTTATACTATGCTATTGTTAGTGACTATTAATTTTGAAAATAAAATTGATTATATTTGTGTGAGATTTTTTAATGGAGATTGGCTCCTAAAGCACTATAAACATCGAATATTTAAATGTTACATAACCTAGCGCTCTATTAATGGGATTAACAAATATTGATGTTACTATGGTTAACCTATTCTAATAATCCCTGTGCGCCTTAATCTTTTATTTTTAGAAATGATTATTATAATGGCGTGTCTAACATGACACATTTTTCATGTTTGGGTTGTGTTTAGTTTGCATCTCCGGGTCTGTAACTTTGTAACCTATTTTTTATCACGAAGTGACAGCTGATCATTTGCCATCACCATGGGTAAGAGTGTTAAGAAAATGATATGAAAAGAAATATATATCATCTGATATCTCTAATAATCAATTCATATTAATTATTAGGAGATATATGAAATAACATAAAATAAGAAAATAAATAATTCATAATTCAAAAAAATAAATATAAAATAAGAAAAAATATATCTTCTTAATCTAAGTAAATAATTTATTCCTCATAATTTCTTACAAATAAATTATTTTCAATTATAATTCCTAAGAGTTTTAAAAATGAAGATTTACATACATACCACTCACTTCTTATGTATTTACATTTCTAGCACGGAAGTTTCAAATTTTACATATGCTCTATGTAGATGAAAGATTTTGATGATATAAATGTCAAATGTAAAGTCTAGGTGTTAGTTATGTAAATGCATAATATTTGAGTTGTACTCATGTATGTATGTATGTATGAATATATATATATATATATATATGTATATGTGAAAAAAAAAAAAACCAATCTATCTAAAATAGTTTGCATGATTATAATTTTAATATTTTACAAATGTATCAAACAATTACAGTGGTAATTGGGGAGGATTTCAATCCCTATATCATGAGAAAAGGTAATAATATTTATGTATTTACATATCTAACATCTACATTTCCATATTTACACACCTAACACTTCATAAACAAAAANATGTGGAAAGGTAATAATATTTATGTATTTACATATCTAACATCTAAATTTCCATATTTACACACCTAACACCATAAAAAAATATATNATGAGAAAAGGTAATAATATTTATGTATTTACATATCTAACATCTAAATTTCCATATTTACACACCTAACACTTCATAAAAACAAATATATCATCATTTTTAATTTACTACATCAAAATATTGTAATTGTAAATAACACCTTTAGATGTTAGATATGTAAATAATGTTGAAAAGCATGCGAAATGTCGAGGGAGGGCAGAGATGGCGGCCGCCCTTCGACTTTCGATCCTCCGCTACATTCGAGTCCCCGTCCAGTCTCTGGATCGATTCCGGCTAGAGTCGCCGTCACGGAATCCCTTTCTTAGTCGCAACCGATTCCTCTCCTCCCATGGGGACGAGCATCTCGAGCGCGAGGAGGTCGTCGAGCGCGTCCTCGCCGTCGTCAAGAGTTTCCCCAAACTCGATCCCTCTAAGGTCCTCCTTCGTAACCCTAACTCATCCCGATCTCACCTCTAGCTATTCTGTTTGATTTGTTGCGGTAATTGGTTACAGGTAGGCACGGATTCCCACTTTCAANAGGGAGGGCAGAGATGGCGGCCGCCCTTCGACTTTCGATCCTCCGCTACATCCGACTCCCCGTCCAGTCTCTAGATCGATTCCGGCTAGAGTCGCCGTCACGGAATCCCTTCCTTAGTCGCAACCGATTCCTCTCCTCCCATGGGGAGGAGCATCTCGACCGCGAGGAGGTCGTCGAGCGCGTCCTCGCCGTCGTCAAGAGTTTCCCCAAACTCGATCCCTCTAAGGTTCTCCTTCGAAACCCTAACTCATCCCGATCTCACCTCTAGCTATTCTGTTTGATTTGTTACGGTAATTGGTTACAGGTAGGCACGGATTCCCACTTTCAGAAGGATCTGGGACTGGACAGCCTTGACAACGTCGAGATAGTGATGGCGCTCGAGGAGGAATTCAAGCTCGAGATTCCCGACAATGAGGCCGACAAGATTGACTCCTGCAGCGTTGCTATTGAGTACATCTTTCACCATCCCATGTCTGGCTAATTGCTAGGTTTTTAGTTGGGAAGTATGAAGAAGTACAACATGCTTGTGTTTTTACTGAATCTAGGGTTTAGCTGCAGCCGCACAAGGGTTGGTTTATTTTAAGAATGTGAATCTCTTCTTGATATTCAACACAGGAGGAGATATTGAATAATGTCATTTTGTCAAGAGTGCTCTCTTTGAGCTTAAGAAAATACTTTTAAAGATGTTGATTTTGTTGAAACTTCTTTCTGATTCCTCTCTTGGTTTGTTACAATTCAGAATTTTGACACTATGTTTCTGTAATCTTTTTTCTGGCCTCCATATTCTGCCTTCATGCTATCTGCAATCTCATGCTGTACACTTTGGTATAATTCTTTTCTTTTTTTATTATTATTTTTTTGTTGGCTATGTATATCAGCCTTCATTGTGCGAAACCTCNTGGCCTCCATATTCTGCCTTCATGCTATCTGCAATCTCATGCTGCTACACTTTGGTATAATTCTTTTCTTTTATTATTATTATTATTATTTGTTGGCTATGTATATCAGTTTTCATTGTGCGAAACCTGAATTTCTGATCTTAAACAAATTTTAAAATGGCTCATCATTAAACAAATTTTAAAATGGCTCATCATCTCAAATTCATGTTATTTTTAAACTTTTTTTGTGCTGAACCATTATGTCAGGTATTATTATGCCGTCCGTCAGTTAGTCTTAGCTGACGAGCTTTGTTTCAGTTTCTATTTCATCATCGTTGTAGTTATCTTTACTGCTGTGCGGGACGATGTCATCATCTCCTTTTCCATATGCTTATTATTAGGATTTTGCTGAACCCTTTTATTTTCCCTGGGATCTATTTATGGGAAACCATTGCAAATTGAAGCTGCTATTGCTATCGTTCATAGGTGGCCAAGATTTTGGTGGAAATATATGTTACCTATCTTCTTCATAAGAATGTGTAGATTGGTACATCATCTCGTGCTTACTTGCAGAGTATTAAAATTGAAGGCATCTTCCAACACTGTTCTTTATGTAAAATCTTTGGCCGCATTCACTTTGATTGCTTCTAGGCCAATTTCAAGCTAAGAAAAACAAATTTTCGGGATCATAATGCGCACTCAAAACTTCATAGCACCCCTTCTGCTCTAGTGATTGTTGTTTCTTCATCAATTGAGGTTTGTTCTAAATTTTTGGCATCAATTAATACTTTGCGCGCTGCATGTGTGCCTATCTTTGCCATTCGCTTAATTTCAGCATTCACACCTTCTATAATCCTTGTGGGATTTACATTTGTATCATACAATTCTCATATATTTGTATATCTAACACTTTAATTTTGATATTGACATATATAACACCGAAATATTTAACCTCACATCAAAGAAGCCACTAATATTAATTCTTCTAAAGTGAAGTATACATTTTTATCCATATATTTTGATGTGATTGTGACACTGCAATGTTCTGCAAGTAAATAGCAAAGTTTAGGTATTTGATATGTTAATAGATAAGACTGTTGTGTATGTAGATCCCTCTTAGTTTTAATATTGTTCCTCTTATTTTGGAAATTCCTTTCTCTCCTATTGGTAAAACAAGCATAAACTTCTAATTCAATTTATGATCCTGATCCTGATCCNCCCTCTTAGTTTTAATATTGTTCCTCTTGTTTTGGAAATTCCTTTCTCTCCTATTGGTAAAACAAACATAAATTCTTAATTCAATTTATGATTCTGATCCTGATGGTGATGGGAGCATGCTGACTGACGATGCACTAATGGATGGGAGCTTTTGTCTACCATTTTTTAGAGGTGGCCAAAATATGAAAAAAAAAATCAGGAGTCTCTGCTTTTCATCAAGTTTCAAGTTAGGTGGGTTAAGATGGTATCTTTATTTTGTTTTGATTTTTCTTTTTTCTCTAGAAAATCTTACTAATGCTATTATTATACTCTTTATCATTTTCTTGCTATAAAGATGTGCTTACAAAAAATTTGAAAATTGGTCGATCTCGTATTCTTCAAATTTGCCACAACTTTCATCCTGTTAAATTCTAGTAGGTCAAAATAGTTGCCTAAATTTCATCCATTAAATCTCAAAACTATTTGTTGTGCCCACTATTTTTCTTTGTTATGTAAAAGTCAACTTATTGTCGAAGAAATGATAAAGATGTATCAAGAGTTCTGACGCGGCATTGGCTTTTTTGGAGCTTTTAGTTGTCACTTTCCAGTTCCGAAAGACAGTATATCTGGTAATAAAAGGCGTGACGAATATAAATATATAAATATATATATATATATATATATAAACTTTTTTCTTACTCCCATGAAGATAAATTTATATATTGACAATAAATATAATAAATATAAGCAAGAAAACAATTATTTCATTAAATCAATTAAAAGTTAAAATTACAGTCCATCAAGGGAATTGAACAACATCTAACGAAAAAGAAACTAGGAGAACAATGCAAAAATAAAACTGCCCAAATTNACATCTTTTTGCTCTAACTTCGGTGTGCCTTTATCATCAACACCGTATGCCCCAAAACGACTACTTGCGACGTTGCTTGATGGTTTCACGTATAGCAAAAGGCTGTACGCGGCACAACTTGCGCTACTTGCGACCTTGCTTGATGGTTTCACGTATAGCAAAAGGCTATACGTGGACACTTATGTTTTGCTACCTTGTTTGATGGTTTCACGTATAGCAAAAGGCTATACGTGGACACTTATGTATCGGGCATAAGCATCGAAAACCGAACCAAGAAGCAAGAATAAAAGAACAAAAATGGGGTGAGAGAGAGGAGACACTGATCCATCTAAAACAACGAAAAAATAAAGAACAAAAATGGGGTGAGAGAGAGGAGACACTGATCCATCTAAAACAACGAAAAAGAGAGTATGCATCGGGCATAAGCATCGAAAATTTCACGTATAGCAAAAGGCTATACGCGGACACTTATGCATCGGACATAAGCATCGAAAAACCTCACGTATAACAAAAGGCTATACGTGGACACTTATGCATCAGACATAAGCATCGAAAATCGAATAAGAAAGAAGGAAAGAAAAGAACAAAAATGAGAGAGGAGACACTGATCCATCTAAAACAACGAAAAGGAGACTGGATCAGTTCTCAAAAACTCGTATCAAAAAGACCTGGAAAAGTAGGGTCCGGGGTCTTTCCTGACAAACACAAAATATCCATTCGCGCTGATTCTCCAAACCCCAAGAACGCAGGATTAATCGAATCGACCAAATGTTCTTCCAAAATGAGATTTAAAATTTTCCAAACTTCAAAAGAAATGATCGCGGGGAAACCACTGTCAATACTTCTAAACCCGTACTAAATTCGAAATTCTTCCAACTCAATCCATAAATCCATATATTAAGTGAGCACAGAAATCTTCCCATCAAACCATATACATGCTCACGGCCAGGGTCAACAGAGAAGGGGAAACAGCCCCAGGGCTCTCGGCCAAGGCAAGGAACAGAGACAGAAAAAGATTCACAGCAAAAACAAGGGACAACTGCCAAGACTCACAGTCAAAGGCAACCCAAAGCAGAAGCAAAGCCCACGACCACAACAACCCAAGGCACAAAGAGGCTCACGGCCTAAGGCCTCAAAGAACAGCTGCAAAGACCCATAACCAGAGGCCATCCACAGCATAAGGGGCTCACGGCTAAAGCCAACAAAAGGACCACCAAAGGCAACTACGCCCCCCTGACTAAATGAAGAGATAACTGAAATAAATATGAATTTCTTTTTTTGGATGACAAACTTGATTCATCCACAACTCTCAAGACAATCCAAGCCTAGCCGGGAAAGCCAAATCACACCCAAAAGCTCAGCAATGACCCTCACGGGTAAGGGGCCAAACCGAGCCCAACAAGGGTAAAATGAGCCAACACAGCCCACACTAGAGCCAAACTGAGCCCATCAAGGCTAAACAAAACAACACAGCTCCCTTCTCTGGAACCAAAGCAAGCCCAACCAGGAACCAAGGATAAATCCGATCAGGAACCAAGCTCAATCAAGAAACAGAATCAAAGTCAAGCTCCCAACATGAAACAAAACCCGAGCCAGCCTAACTAGAAACAAAGCCAAAGCCAGCTCCTAACTAGAAACAAAGCTAAAGCCAGCCATTTAAAGCCCAAAATCGAGTCTAGCAACATTAAAATCCAAATTCCCATAAAGCATTAAACATCCAACCATTTCAAACCCAAAACCGTGACTCCAAATCAAGCCAAAACCGAGCTCGACAAGAAAGCAAGAACCAAATCCGAGTTCGACGAGAAATAAGGAGCCAAAATCGAGCTCAACGAAAACTCAAAAGCCAAAGTCAGAGCTCAACAAGATTAAAACCAGCCCAAGCATTGATATAATCGAGTCATACAACAGTAAAGCTCTCGCCATTTTAAGCCCAAGGAATGACCTGCATGTCTAAACATTCTAAGCATGAAATTATTCCAACAAATATATGAACAGGAGAGATGCCTCATGAAGAGTTAAGCCAAACTTCTCAAAACAAGATACAAGGCTTTCCACATTAAATAAAATTTTTCATAGCCTGCATTTCAAGCTGGGGAAAACCACAGGAAGCCCAAAACCGAGCCCCTCTCCAAACATGTACCAAACAGTAGAATGCAACCTCCCCAAATTTCATTTCAAGTAAGAGTAAGCCATAACATGCCAAAGCCTCCCTAGTTTAGGCAAGTAACCAAATCTAATCTTAACATATGCTCACATTTTTATCTTTCACATGCTCTTAAAGTGAATGCCTCAAAATATATGAAAGTAAAGGGAGCTAACATGCTGTATCATCCAACAGAACTATACTCAAGGCTCGGCAAAGAGAAAACCGAAGAACAACGAGGCACCACTGAAGGGGGGGAAGAAGAGTACCTCAAAAATGCTAAAGCAAAGCAGCACAGGAAACCAACTCAAAGAAAATGCTCTCTCAGAATCTCCTTTCCAATCTCCTCTAGCTAAATTTTCAACAACCCCAACAAAAAAAAACCAGGAACTCTCCTTATAGACAGGGAATAGAGAAGAAGAGAAAAGAAAGCCACCCCAATGTACACGGCACTCAAATTGGGCAAAAAAAAAAGAAGTGCTCCCTGCTCGCAGAGGGCGAAGCCACCGAAGCATCTCAAACCGAGCAGCCAACCTAGTGGCAGCGAGGGAAGCATCGGGAAGAAGAAAAAAAATGCCATTCGAGTGTACTAGGGAACAAACTTCCCAGCGTCAAACTACTNTCTTGTTTTATAAAGAAGAATGTATTTTATATTTTGAAATAGATTTTGGCAATTTTTATTGTCCACAAGACGGNACAACATTACGGGAGGGAGGGAGGGAGGGGGAGGGAGAGAGAGAGAGAGAGAGAGATAACTAGACTTTACAAGATAGAGATGTTGATAGAGAAAAGGAGAGAATAGAGAGGGAAGGAGGGAGGGCGCGAGACTGAGAGGGCGAGGGCGAGGGCGAGAGAGGGTTTANAAATTCATTTTACTAGGCATATTAGGCGGAAGGAGATTGGGGACAAGACGATCACTGCGGTTCCCTGTTCTAGGTTGAAATCCTTCAAATTGATTTCTGCAACTCTGAATCGCATGTCTCCCCATTCCGCCTTTTGACACTGTTTCAACCTTCCAGTTTTCACATTATTTTTTCCAAGTGTCATCGCTTGAGTCTGTCTCTAATTCATTCGCTCGATCCACGGCTCCAAACCCTCGTAGGGCAATGTCATTGACTTGATATCGCACAAATCCTTCTAGTTGTTGCCGCTCTCGCTTGCTCCAAACGCTGTCGCTCGATCTTGCTGCAGGCAGCTGCAAATTTGTGTGAAACTATGTAATCTTATTCATTATTTCTTACAAGCAGGAGAATCTTCCCTTTGTGGATGAGAACAACCCCTCTGTGGAAGAGGAACACTCCATTCCAAATGTGATTTGGCTCACCTTTTCCTCTAATTTCTTTTTCAAAGAATCTACTTTTTTGGCTGACATTACTACTAGGACAACTTTAGATCACGAAAGTGAAACTCCTATCTACCACAATCTCGACGTTAGCTTCTCAACTAGCTCAAATCGTGATGTTAGGTCATGGAGGCACGTGTTTGTACCTCACGATCCCGTTGTTTGCTTCAAAATCAACAAAAAATCGCGACTATATTGTGCATCTGTACCCCGCGTTCCCCATGATGTTGTTGTTGGTTTCCCAATTATGTAAAAATGCGACTGTATTGCAAGGTTCAATCGCGTCTGTACGTAGCGATCCCGTTGTTGGCTTTGGCTAAGTCAAATCGTGACTGAATCACAAGATACGAAGTCTTGTGGCTCTGAACAGTGAAAGGATGCAAACGACAGACTGAATCTTTTTGCTCTCGTATCAATTTGATAGGAACTTCTGTAGAAATCAGCTCAAAACAAACTATTTTAGTACACCAACACAAAACGACACAACCATAATACATAAAAGATGAGCACGCCCAATTCGAGAGGTAGGTGATCTCTCGCAAACCTTGATACTTACAATTCGAGATGTAGGCGATCCTCCCAAACACCCACCTAACCCTCAAATTTAAAATTATAATCACATATGCATTACCTAATTTTAAATATAATTAGCCCTATTTGTACGCCACAATAATGACTAATAAAAGACTAAAATGCTCTTAGGCGCCAGTCTAACGTAATCATTTAGGCTTATTGCTAAAACGTACTACTTGCATTATTCATTACGAATCTTATTGTAGAAGGTGATTCTGAGTTCTAGGGTGCTTAATTGACGCCTAAGATTACTCTCGTTTAGTTAGAATTTTGTCTTTTCGGGAGTAATCATCTATATTTGTTGTTAAAAGAAACTTCTCGCACTAGTTTTTGCGTATCTTGCACAAAGAGAAGAGTTTCAGTTTTAGGGTGTTCAATTGATGTCAAAGATGAGCATCTCCTTTTGTTATATTTTTATGCTTGCGGTTTTAATTTTTTATACTTCACATTATATGAGACTCTCATATTATCATTGTAAATCTTTTCTCAATGGAGAATTTGAATTTTTGGGCTAGATCTTCGTCTTGCAGTGCTAAAAAAATTTTTGCGCAAATTCTTGATTTAGGTGATTTGCATTAGTGATGAAATGTTGAATAAAATTTAACAAGCTTGATTCTTAGGCATGCTAGATTTTGTTCGTTCTTAACGAATGTTAATGATTCCTCATGTCGAGTTTTTGTTTGTAAAGGGGAGAGGTGCCCAACCATAAGTGTATTCTATGTTATTCCTTGTGCTAAGTACCCCAAGTTAGTGTGATGAATAAATGACATCTTAAAGTATTGTATGGCTTAACAGGGAGGTGGTTGATTTGAAAGAAGCCATACGATCCATTGGATTCATCCTCTCTTTGTAAGGTGGGGGATTTTTGAATTTTTCGGCGGTACTGCTTCAACAATCTCTTTAGAGAAAGCACCGGTCAATTGTGAATTTCTTTTCTCAACTCGCTGAGTCGGGGTGGAGTCTTCATTGTTGTTTGGATAGTAGGTGTCATCCTTTGTTTGATGGGAAGATAGTGCTCTAGTGTTTGGTAGGTTTCCTTAAAGATAGAGTTAGATGATCCCTTAGGCACTTTTTCTCTTAGGAGGGTTTTGGTGGCTTGCTTTAGGTTCCCTTGGGTAATTTTCTTTTCCATCTCCGCTAGCTATTTATTGGTGATGAAATCTTGGAGATCCATGTTGATAAAATATCCTAGGATGGTTGCTTCGCTTCACAAAGTGATTAATTTCTTGTTGGTGGCATCAATTCATGCTCATTGCACCTAAGAAATTGTTTTATCTAAATTTGTTTGTTGGCGACAACTGGCCTTTACAAGACAGTGATATTGATAGAGAAAAGGAGGGAGGGAGAGAGAGAGAGAGGAGAGAGAGAGAGAGAGAGAGAGAGAGAGAGAGAGAGAGAACTAGACTTTACAAGATAGAGATGTTGATAGAGAAAAGGAGAGAATAGAGAGGGAGGGATGGAAGGAGGGCGGGCGCTAGAGTGAGAGGGCGAGGGCGGGGGCGAGAGAGGGTTTAGGGGGGGAGATGCCCAATTCCATAAATGTATTCTAAGTTAATCCTTGTGTCGAGTACCCTAAGTAATGTGATGCATCAATGACATCTTAAAGCATTATAAGGATTAACGGGAGGTGGTTGATTTGAAAGAAGCCATATGATCCATGGATTCATCCTCTCTTTGTAAAATTCAAGGTGGGGGATTTTTAAATTTTTCGGTGGTGTTGTTTCCACGATCTCTTTAGAGAATGCATNGGGGGGAGATGCCCAATTCCATAAATGTATTCTAAGTTAATCCTTGTGTCGAGTACCCTAAGTAATGTGATGAATAAATGACATCTTAAAGCATTATAAGGCTTAACGGGAGGTGGTTGATTTGAAAGAAGCCATATGATCCATGGATTCATCCTCTCGTTGTAAAATTCAAGGTGGGGGATTTTTAAATTTGTCGGTGGTGTTGTTTCCACAATCTCTTTAGAGAATGTACTGGTTAGTTGTGATTTTTTTTTTTCTCAACTCACTGAGTCGGGGTGGAGTCTTCATTGTTGCTTGGATAATAGGTGTCATCCTTAGTTTGATGGGAAGATAATGCTCTAGTGTTTGGTAGATTTCCTTGAATGATAGAGTTAGATGATCCCCTGGGTGCATTTACTCTTAGGAGGGTTCTGGTGGCTTGCTTAAGGGTCCCTTGGATAAGTATCTTTTTCCTCTTCGCTAGTTGTCTGAGAGTGAATAATTTGAGAAGATCCATGAGAGCGCGGGCGAGAGGGTGAGGGTGAGGGCGAGGAGGAGGGCGAGAGAGGGAGGGAAGGGGAAGGAGAGAAAAGGAGAAAATACAGGGAGGGAGGGAGGAGAGGGAGAGAGGGGAGGGCTAGCAANTTAGATGATCCCCTGGGTGCATTTACTCTTAGGAGGGTTCTGGTGGCTTGCTTAAGGGTCCCTTGGATAAGTGTCTTTCCCCTCTTTGCTAGTTGTCTGCGAGTGAAGAATTTGAGAAGATCCATGAGAGCGCGGGCGAGAGGGTGAGGGCGAGGAGGAAGGCGAGAGAGCGAGAGGGAGGGAGGGAGGGGGAAGGAGAGAAAAGGAGAGAATACAGGGAGGGAGGGAGGAGAGGGAGAGAGGGGAGGGCTAGCAATTTTTTATTTTTTTGTGAGGCATATTGCTTATTTACAATGCACTTTAAATTTTTGGCGGGGATACAATTGTTAATGCACCATCAACCGTAGAAAATTCCAATCCACCTAATTTCACCTCGCATATGAGGGTGGTTACTTCATTAGTCTAGAAGCAAATTCATTGTTCCCTATTTATTTCACTTGCCTAGCTTCAACAAGATATTGCCTTAAGTTTATCTTTTACACGCTTTAGCTTTGACAATATGAATTTATAAAAGGATCGATCCACTGGTGAACACAAAAGCCTTTAATTGTTGTTCTAACATCATTTTAGCTCAAAGTCTCCATAGTTAGTTCATTTTTTGAGATGAACATGATCTTTTTTTTAATGACTTTTTGATTCTCATTCTTTGTTCTTCTTATAACTTTGTGCAACTTTTCTTTTATGTTGCTTCTTTTTTCGTTATNTCTTTTACACGCTTTAGCTTTGACAATATGAATTTATAAAAGGATCGATCCACTGGTGAACACAAAAGCCTTCAATTGTTGTTCTAACATCATTTTAGCTCAAACTTGGAGTCTCCATAGTTAGTTGATTTTTTGAGATGAACATAATCTTTTTTTTTTAATGACTTTTTGATTCTCATTCCTTGTTCTTCTTATAACTTTGTGCAACTTTTCTTTTATGTCGCTTCTTTTTTCGTTACAGGTTTTGATTCTTGATGAGGCTGATAGACTCCTCGAAATGGGATTTCAAAAACAAATCACTTCCATTATATCTCGGCTACCGAAGCTCCGACGGACAGGTCTTTTTTCAGCCACTCAAACTGAGGCCATTGAAGAACTTTCCAGGGCTGGTTTAAGGAATCCCGTGAGGGTTGAGGTTCGAACAGAGTCTAAACCAAAAGCAATTCTGGCATCCTCAGAAGAATTAACTTCAACAAGAACACCTTTTGGCCTTCAAATAGAGGTATATCAATTTTTTTAAGGAAGATTTACATACATGCCACTCAATCCTTAAGTATTTACATTTCTAACACCTAAATTTCAATTTATACATCCATACCGTTTTACCTATGCATGAAAATGTGTATTTCACATTTTAAAAGCTAAAATTGTGGTAATTTTGATTTGATATGAATGATTTGGGTGGTATAAATGTAAAAATTACTTAGATGTTAGATTTATAAATAAGTATGAATTGGATTGTATATATGTTAAAGCTCCTTTTTGTTATTAACTGTTTCTTTGGTTTCCAAAGTAAAATATTCAATTCTTAGCACTATATTTATTGTCTATTTTGGTCATTCATTTGCCATTGCCAATTTATCCTTCATGACCAAGTTATATTCAAATCTTTTCTTGATCAAGTGTATTTGCTATATATTTATCATGCAACATTTCCGTGTATGTTGATGTGCATCTCATTGCGCCATGAATATCATTTTGAAATTTGAAATTTGTTATGTTAAAGTGAATTCAAATTATGATTTTGTATTATGATTAGTTGAAATCTATTATTGAGTCCGTTATTTGTAAGAAGAGCTATTTCCATTTTGGTTTTTTTTTTCATTGGTTGGTTCTCTTGTGTTGGATTTCCTTATTTTTTTGTTTTGGCTCCTCTGTTTTATAGTTCTTTTCACTCTCATTCCATGGCTCCATTTTGGCTGGAAGCTCTTAATTTTATTTGTGAGACATGTTTGTGGGTGTTGTAGGTATTGATGCTTTCTTGGGATTGTGTAGATTTAATAGGTAATTCTTTGATAATTTCCTTTTCTTTGGGTATTCAATGAGGGGATTTGAGCATTGAAAGAAGAAAACTCTATTTTCTATAAAAATTGCTTTGGTTATGTGAAGTTTTCTTCTTCTGGGATTTAATTTCTTGATTTGGTGTGGAGACCTTATAACTTTTGGAAAGCCCGTTTCTACTGTACTGTTTTGTTTTTCACTGTTTCTTTCCCTTATCTCTCTCTCTCTCTCTCTCTCTCTCTCTCTCTCTCTCTCTCTCACTATTTTTTATCTTTTTTGGTGTAATTTCATTTGTGTTAATGAATTATATTTCTTAATTGTATTTCCATTATTTTCTAGTCTAAATAATGCCAATACTCTTTCTTCATATAAATTGGGATTTACTAATTTTAGTTTTCTTTGAAGGTAGAAAACAATTGCTTTATGTTTAACAACCTGTTGGTACATAAGTGGCATGACTATTGCATTGGTTGATTGCATTATGTCCACATATTGTATGCTAGCCATTGTAGATCTTAGAACATATCTAACGCCGAAAATTCAATTTTACATAAACTACCTTATCCATACATGGAAATGTGTATTTTTTACTTTTTAAAAGTTTAAA
The DNA here is from genome assembly GCA_002079205.1 of Phalaenopsis hybrid cultivar. Classification (NCBI taxonomy): domain Eukaryota; kingdom Viridiplantae; phylum Streptophyta; class Magnoliopsida; order Asparagales; family Orchidaceae; genus Phalaenopsis; species Phalaenopsis hybrid cultivar. Next base: position 179,226 of record JXCR01142950.1, on the reverse strand, counting down.
TGGTGTCTTTTTAATGTTATATGAAAGATTTGGGTGCTATAAATGTACAAATTAAGGTTGAGGTGTTAGAAATGTAAGTGCATAGGAATTGGGTTGTATGCACGGAGATGCTTCATGATATAAAGATTTAAAATCCCCTAAAGTCTTCTCAAGGAGGATTAACCATTTGTGGCACCACGACGACAGACTGTCTGCTAAGAGAAGTTTGTATGGAAATAACTGTAGGAATATTAAGAAAACTTTAGTTATGTCATTCGTCTCATTTATTTTGTTTGGTTTACTGTTATCGTTGTCACGACCCAGCCCGGGACTTGGAGTTAATCAAAACGGGAACGAGAGGTTGGACGGTGGAAATCAAATCTCTCCTATTCTAACTCTATCACTAACAATTTAATATTCAAAATACTACATGAAATAACCACTAAAGAAAATAATTAAAATTAATAAGCAAAAATTGTGCAATTCTTGTTGTTGTTCTTCTCTTCTATTCATCTTGTTCAAATGTTTAAAACCTAAAAATAATATTAAAACAACATAATGAGTTATCTAAAAATAACACAGAAGTAATCACACTTCTAAACTACAATAATCCATTGAGAAGAATTCAATATGTATGCTGCGAGTCTATGAGAAATCATATAATATGCTGGTATTTCATATTTTATCAAAAATTTGATATATGTACATAATATGCTGGTCTTTTATATTTTATAAGCAATATGATATATATGCATAATATACCGGTTTTTCATATTTTATAAGCAATTTGATATATATACTTATAAGTAATTTGATATATACTAATGCATGCTGCAATAACCTTTTTTAAATAAACACACTCAATCTACTATAAACATTTACTTTAACTTTACTTTTACTTTATACACTTTACATATATTTTTGTCTGTTTTGAAAATCACCGTCAATAAAACCTAACACACCGTTAGCTGATATTGTCTCGTCGGCATAACGGTTAGAGATTTAAATATAATAATTGTTTTGGGGTGGAAAGACTCTTAACTGTCCCTTACCGATATTATCCCTTCTGCACAATGGTTAACAATGTAAACATCACAATTGTATGGGGAAATAAACTCTGGCCTACTCGCCCCTGATCGAAATCATCGACACAACGGTTAGTGATTTAACATCACAATTGTCTGGATGGTAGAAAAATTTCTACGCACGTGGGTACACTGGTGTCCCCTGCCTGTACCATTAAGGGGTGAACTCTTCTTCTGAACATGCACATACAAACATTCATGTATAAGTTATTTCATTCTTTTATATCATGCATTCTCTTTTATGAAACATTTACCTCTATCTGTTGATGAATAATGCAAATTTAATATATTTATAAGTTATGAAATCAACCAACATGTGCATATTTATTAAAATTCTAGAGTTTAAATAATAATGTGAAATATATATGTGATCATAAAATAAACTAATATGTATATCTCTACTAAAGTCATGCAATGATTTGGTATTATCCTAAACTAAATTGTTATGCACATATATTTAACATGCAGATCTATCCTGTCTGACAATATGAAGAATTTATTGTTGAACCAGGGAATGCATGAATCAAACATACTATTTGAAGTAGAAATAATTACGGAAATTTAGAAAATATAATCACTCGCCTCAATTACTAGGAGACATCTTTATTAGTTTAATCCTCCACTTAACTTGCTCAAACCTTGCGCAGGGGTCATGCTAGTCTTCTCTATTTCGTGCTAATTTTATAGTAGATTGAGTATGTTCATTTAGAAAAAAAAAGTTATTGATGCATGCATTAGCATATATAAGTATATTTTATCAAATTGTATTATAAAATATGAAATACCAGCATATTATATGGTTTCTTATATACTCGTAGCATACATATTGAATTTTTCTCATTGGATTATTGTAGTTTAGAAGTGTGATTACTCCTGAGTTATCTTTAGATAACTCATTACGTTTCTTTAATATTCTTTTTTAGGTTTTAAACATTTGAACAAAATGACTGAAAAAGAAACAAATGCTTACAAGAGACGAGAACAACAACACGAAAATGTACAAATTTTTTGTTTTTGTTAATTTTAATTTCTTTCTTTAGTGTTTCTTTCATGAATGTTTGAGTGTTGAACTAGTAGAGAAAAAAAAAATATAAGAGAATTGATATCCATCGTCCGTTCCTGTCTTGGTTAATTCGAAGTCCTNTCACCATCCCATGTCTGGCTAATTGCTAGGTTTTTAGTTGGGAAGTATGAAGAAGTACAACATGCTTGTGTTATTGCTGAATCTAGTGTTTAGCTGCAACCGCACAAGGGTTGGTTTATTTTAAGAATGTGAATCTCTTCTTGATATTCAACACAGGAGGAGATATTGAATAATGTCATTTTGTCAAGAGTGCTCTCTTTGAGCTTAAGAAAATACTTTTAAAGTTGTTGATTTTGTTGAAACTTCTTTCTGATTCCTCTCTTGGTTTGTTATAATTCAGAATTTTGACACTATGTTTCTGTAATCTTTTTTCTAGCCTCCATATTCTGCCTTCATGCTATCTGCAATCTCATGCTGCTACACTTTGGTATAATTCTTTTCTTTTTTTATTATTATTTTTTTTGTTGGCTATGTATATCAGCTTTCATTGTGCGAAACCTGAATTTCTGATCTTAAACAAAATTAAAATGGCTCATCATCTCAAATTCATGTTATTTTTAAACTTTTTTTGTGCTGAACCAATATGTCTGGTATTATTATGCCGTCCGTCAGTTAGTCTTTGCTGACGAGCTTTGTTTCAGTTTCTATTTCATCATCGTTGTAGTTATCTTTACTGATGTGCGGGACAATATCATCATCTCTTTTTCCATATGCTTATTATTAGGATTTTGCTGAACCCTTTTATTTTCTCTGGGATCTTTTTATGGGAAACCATTGCAAATTGAAGCTGCTATTAACATCTTTCATAGGTGGCCAAGATTTTGGTGGAAATATATGTTACCTCTCATCTTCATAAGAATGTGTAGATTGGTACATCATCTCGTGCTTACTTGCAGAGTGTTAAAATTGAAGGCATCTTCCAACACTGCTCTTTATGTAAAATCTTTGGCCGCATTCACTTTGATTGCTTCTAGGCCAATTTCAAGCTAAGAAAATTAAATTTTCAGGATTATAATGCGCACTCAAAACTTCATAGCACCCCTTCTGCTCTAGTGATTGTTGTTTCTTCATCAATTGAGGTTTGTTCTAAATTTTTGGCATCAATTAATACTTTGCGCACTGCATGTGTGCCTATCTTTGCCAATCTCTTAATTTCAGCATTCATACCTTTTATAATCTTTGTGGGATTTACATTTGTATCATACAATTCTCATATATTTGTATATCTAACACTTTAATTTTGATATTGACATATATAACACCCCAATATTTAACGTCACATCAAAGAAGCCACTAATATTCATTCTTCTAAAGTGAAATATACATTTTTATACATATATTTTGATGTGATTGTGACACTGCAATGTTCTGCAAGTAAATAGCAAAGTTTAGGTATTTTATATGTTAATAGATAAGACTGTTGTGTGNAAACAAATTTTAAAATGGCTCATCATCTCAAATTCATGTTATTTTTAAACTTTTTTTGTGCTGAACCATTATTGCTTTACTGATGTGCGGGACGATATCATCATCTCTTTTTCCATATGCTTATTATTAGGATTTTGCTTAACCCTTTTATTTTCTCTGGGATCTATTTATGGGAAACCATTGCAAATTGAAGCTGCTATTGCCATCTTTCATAGGTGGCCAAGATTTTGGTAAAATATATGTTACCTCTCATCTTCATAAGAATGTGTAGATTGGTACATCATCTCGTGCTTACTTGCAGAGTGTTAAAATTGAAGGCATCTTCCAACACTGCTCTTTATGTAAAATCTTTGGCCGCATTCACTTTGATTGCTTCTAGGCCAATTTCAAGCTAAGAAAAACAAATTTTCGGGATCATAATGCGCACTCAAAACTTCATAGCACCCCTTCGGCTCTAGTGGTTGTTGTTTCTTCATCAATTGAGGTTTGTTCTAAATTTTTGGCATCAATTAATACTTTGAGCGCTGCGTGTGTGCCTATCTTTGCCAATCTCTTAATTTCAGCATTCACACCTTTTATAATCTTTGTGGGATTTACATTTGTATCATACAATTCTCATATATTTGTATATCTAACACTTTAATTTTGATATTGATATATATAACACCCAAATATTTAACGTCACATCAAAGAAGCCACTAATATTAATTCTTCTAAAGTGAAATATACATTTTTATACATATATTTTGATGTGATTGTGACACTGCAATGTTCTGCAAGTAAATAGCAAAGTTCAGGTATTTGATATGTTAATAGATAAGACTTTTGTGTATGTAGATCCCTCTTAGTTTTAATATTGTTCCTCTTGTTTTGGAAATTCCTTTCTCTCCTATTGGTAAAACAAACATAAACTCTTAATTCAATTTATGATCCTGATCCTGATGGGTGCATGCTGATTGACGATGCACTAATGGATGGGAGCTTTTGTCTACCATTTTTTAAAGGTGGCCAAAATATGAAAAAGAAATCACGAGTCTTTGCTTTTCATCAAGTTTCAAGTTTGGTGGGTTAAGATGGTATCTTTATTTTGTTTTAATTTTTCTTTTTTTCTCTAGAAAATCTTACTAATTGCTTTTATTATACTCTTTATCATTTTCTTGTTATAAATATGTGCTTACAAAAAATTTGAAATTTGGTCGATCTCGTATTTCTTCAAATTTGCCACAACTTTCATCCTGTTAAATTCTAGTAGGTCAAAGTAGTTGACTGAATTCCATCCATTAAATCTCAAAAGTATTGTTGTGCCCACTATTTTTCTTTGTTATGTAAAAGTCAACTTATTGTCGAAGAAATGATAAAGATGTATCAAGAGTTCTGACGCGGCATTGGCTTTTTTGGAGCTTTTAGTTCACTCTCCTGTTCCGAAAGACAGTATATCTGGTAATAAAAGGGGTGACGAATATATATATATATATATATAGATAAACTTTTTTCTTACTCCCATGAAGAGAAATTTATATATTGACAATAAATATAATAAATATAAGCAAGAAAACAATTATTTCATTAAATTAATTAAAAGTTAAAATTACAGTCCATCAAGGGAATAGAACTACATCTAACGAAAAAGAAACTAGGAGAACAATGCAAAAATAAAACTGCTCAAACTTAAAGGAAACAAACTAACTTTTACATGAACAAAAAAATATTACAAATAGATCAATGTTGAATAAGCTGCTTGTGAGGTGAGGGCTCGTTGAACAACCTGCTAGAACTTGTTATGGGAAAATATTACTAAGTGAATTTGATAAATCAAACTCAGTAAGTAATCACTATTTATTAAAACATATATGTCAAAGTAAACTACAAAAGAGGAGGCTTATTGTATTAAAAATAATTTTAATTTATTAGAACTAAATGAAAATATGACACTAAATAGGACGCAATGGAGAAAAAGGATTTATGTAGCCTACCCCACGTAGTGGGATTAAGGCTTTGTTGTTGTTGTTTTTATTTTATTATTGAAGGAGAGAATGAACTAGAGAGTTAAGAGTAAAAGAAGTATTCTTTTTCTATCTTTTACACATCTTTGGACCGATGGAAAGTATCTCTGTGGACACAAGAAAAATTAGCCAAACCATAATTGTTTTCTTGTAGTGTTTTCTATGGTGCTTTTCTTTTCATCCTCACTTTTATCCTTGCAACTCATGTGTGCAATATTCTTCAATAATTTGTATCCGAGTTAGGCTTCGACATCTTAAGTGAAAAGTAGGAGCAATGACCATTGATGATGAAAATGAGAAGATCAATTAGTTTCGATGGAAACACTTTGGATATGGGATGATGTAGATCGCAAATTACCTATGTCAAATGTTGGATAATGTGGAGACCCAGTCCACTGAAATTTAATTAGCTTTCTAATTAAGAATCTCACCTATCGCTCACTCTCCACATCCCACCTACCGTTCTCATGGTTACTATAAATAGTCTCTTTTGGCTTAAATGAGAAGTCAAGCCAAGTCCTCTAAGAAAGAAAGAGAGAAAGAGAGAGAGAGGGGAAGGGAGAAGAAAATTGAGATTTTCTTGTAAACGTCGAGGCGCTCGGCTGTGTAATTCCTCGAAGAAATAAAATCATCTACAACTCCATGGACGTAGGCAAATTTACCTAACCAGGTAAATCTTTGTGTCGCTCTGGTGTTTTTCTGCGTGTAATTTTTCTCGTTCCATTTTTCTCTTTATTGTCGTCGTTTTTCATAACAACTGGTATCAGAGCTTGGGTTCGAATCTAAGGAAGAACGATGTGCGGAGACGAAGTGATGACATCGGGGATTGAGAAGTTCAATGCACAGATTTTGCTTACTGGAGGATGCATATAGAAGACTACCTCTATGAGAAGAAACTTTATCTTTCGTTACTGCGACCAGAAAAGATGGACGAGGCAGAATAAAATTTATCGGATCGACAGGTTTTGGGGGTTATACGATTAATCCTTTCGAGATCGGTTTTCCACAACGTCATCAAGGAGAGTACTACTGCAGATCTCATTGCGGTCTCATCACGTATGTATGAAAAGCCATCGAAGAATAACAAGGTGCATCTGATGAAAGAGTTATTCAACTTGAAGATGACGGAAAGTGTGTCTGTTGCTCAACACCTAAATGATTTCAACACTATCACAAATCAGTTGTCGTCTGTTGAAATTAATTTTGATGATGAGATACGTGCGCTGATATTGTTGGCTTCATTGTCAAATAGCTGGGAAGCCATGAGGATGGCAGCTAGCAGTTCTACAAGTAAATCTAAGCTGAAATATGATGGTATTCGTGATTTGATTTTGGCTGAGGAGATATGCAAGAAGAATTTTGGCGAGGCCTCGTGTTCAAGTTCGGCGCTGAATGTTGATTCCAGAGGGAGTTCACATGACAGTAACTCAAACAGAGGAATATCAAAATCAAAATCTGGTAAGCAGGCAACATGTTGGAATTGTGGCAAGACTGACCACATAAAAAGGAACTGCATGAATCATAGAAAGAAACAAAATGATGACGCTAATGTTGTAATTGAAGAAATACAGTATGTGTTATTGCTTACAGCTCACACTTAATCTCTGTTGGGCAGCTCAATGAGGGTGGTCATTTGGTAGTATTCTCAGATAGCACCTGGAAGCTTACCAAAGGAGCATTAGTATTGCTTAGGGTAAGAAAACTGACACACTATATATGACTACAGGTTTACTCAGTCGTGGACACATGAGTCAGAGGTGCATTATGGGAAAGCAGAAGAAGTTCAATTTCCTAAAAAATGGTAGAGCACTAAAGGCAGGAAAATTGAACCTTGTACAAACAAATGATGGAGCACCACAGAGTTATGAAGAAATCTTGCAAGATAAGAATTTGAGCAAGTGGGAGCTGACCAAGAAGAAGGAAACGGATTCCCTGCCAGGGAATCAAACTTGGGAGCTGGCAGAACTTTCACCAAATAAGAAAACATTGTGCAACAAGTGGGTGTACCGAGTGAAGACTGTTTGGTGGCAGTAAGAGGTGCAAGGCTGGACTTGTTAAAAAGAGCTTTCAGCAAGGGCGGGATATTGCTCATGCAGTGAGAATTATAAGCATATACAAGAGTAACTCAGGAAAAAGTTTGGTGGTACAAGGCTACGTTGACGGTGATATGTCAACTGAGGGTGTTACTCGTGAGAAGCTGAAGTTGTCTTCTGGCATAAAGACAGGGGCTTCGAGTTGCAGAGGTGGAGGATATCATGTTTGAGGAAAAGGTCAGTACAATTAGTAGATGATGCTGCCAGTAGGTCATGCAGTCAATGTCTCAGTCTCCAAGTGGGAGAATCGTCGGGTAAGTGGAGACCCGGTCCACCGAAATTTAATTAATTTTCTAATTAAGAATTTCACCTACAGCTCACCTATTTTCCCACCCGTCGCTCACCTACCACATCTCACTTACCTATCACATCCCAAAATAGCTCTTCAAGGTGGTGGGCAGCTCATGACTTAAATATTATTTTTAGGCCCTACACCTAGCCGATGTGAGATTATTTGTCCGTGACATTCTCCTCCACTCAATCACGTGACACCCTCGTCGTGGATCGGCTCCACTGAGGATCCCACTGGACCATGGAGAGTTCACACATCTGGCAAGCAGCAATCGGCTCTATACCACTTGTCACCTCCCAAAAGAGCTCTTCATGGTGGTGGGAAGTCGAGGACTTAAATGTTGTTTTTCGGCTCTACACCTAGCCGATGTGGGACTATTTGTCCGTGACACCCTTGTCTTGGATCTGCTCCACCGAGGGCCCCACTGGACCATGGAGAGTTCCCACACTTGCCAAGCAACAATCGGCTCTAATATCACTTGTCACCTCCCAAAAGAGTTTTTCAGGGTGGTGGGGAGCCCATGACTTAAATATTGTTTTTCGGCTCTACATTTAGCCGATGTGTGACTATTTGTCTGTGGCATACCGCTGACCTACCTCCCACCTACCGCTCTCATGGTTTCTATTAATAGCCTATTTTGGCTTAAATGAGAAGTCAAACCAAGCAATGCCAAGCCAAGTTCTCTAAGAGAGAAAGAGAGAAAGAAGAAAATAGAGATTTTCTTGTAAACGTTGAGGCGCTCGACGGTGTAATTCATCGAAGAAATAAAATCCTCTGCAGCTCCATGGACGTAGTCAAATTTGCCGAACCACGTAAATCTGTTTGTCGCTCTGGTATTTTTTTACGTGCAATTTTTCTCATTTTATTTTTTTGTTTTATTGTCGTCGTTTGTCACAACACAAAAAAATAATAATAATAAAAATAAAAAAATTTCATAGTTGATAACTATAAGATGATTAGGATCTCTCAAGCAAACAGGCGTTGGAGTTTTATTATGGATATTGATTAAGAGTACTACTATCAATATATTGCAGGAGGATATCACAACTGGAATGATGAAAGCTTTATTAGATGTGTATGAGAAGCCCTTTGGTGGTGAATAAGTATATCTAATCAGAAATTTCTTTAGCTTGGGATGATGGAAGATGATGGTAGAATGTGCTTCAATAATTAAGCATGTCAACAAATTCAATTTGATCATAAGTTAGTTGACTTCGATTGTTTGCAACTTCAACAGTAAAGCTCTTGCATTGTGCTTGTCAATGTTGCTTCCAGAGAGCTAGCTTGTAATGGTCAACAATTCTTGTATGTCTACAAAATTGAAAGTCATTATTGTCCAATATTTGATCTTTCAGTAAGAGCTTCCAAAGATGAGAATCCATTGAAGATTTGTGCCATTTTACTTCTTGTTAGCATCATCATAATATTAAATTCCTGAAAGTAGATTTTGCAGTTTGATTTCAACAATATTCAAATCAAATGGAAGAAGAAGTGGATATTGCCAAAGAAGATATTTATGATGCATTAATATTTGAATGTTGGACTTACGTGCATCTTTTCACTTTACATAAAAAAATTTAAATCTAACTTTTATGCTAGAGATTGTGAGCTGACTATGAGATACTGAGGATTATGAGACTTGATGCTCCCAAAAATGTAAACGGGATTATGTGAAAGTTTCATAAGGTGCGACATATTTTATTATGCTTGAAGAGGAATTTGATTTCTATTTGGCAGTTAAATGAGGGATTGTTTTATTGCTGTTATGGATAGTTGGATGGTGACACTAAAGGTTGTATTGTTGTTGCATTATGATAGGAGGATGATTCTCTACATACAATTTCAAACATTGGAACTGTGGGAATTATTGTAGAATATGGACTCAAATTATGCCTCTTAACACATTCGACGATAGATAGGACATTCGAGTGAAAATGTAATGAATGAAAGGAATTCAAGGGTCAACAACTTGAACGTGTACATACTAATGTTTAGGAGGCAATCCTAATTGCATCCTTAAGGGCTCATTATCCTACTTTTTTTTCATTGATAACTCCAAAAAAAGTATGCATTTATCTTTTAAAGAAGTTTTTGTGTAGTCTTTTTTTATTTAATTTTATTTTAGGTTAGTTTTGATGGAGAATTATAATGCCCCGATATGTGCATTGGCATTAGGGAATGATGCGCCATTACATGGGCTCAGGCTGCCTATTATTGGAAATATAAGTTAAGGATATGTTTTTGACATTGTGTTGACAAGCCACACTGCATTATTCCCTTTGAATCAGCCAAGGCGCCATGAAACCGACCAAGGTTGGTGTTGACTTCCACATAGACGCCGAATCCACCTTGCAATTGTGCTCTAAAATGCGATGAAGCCAAAGAGGAAGTGGGCGTTTGCGATTAATAGGAGTTGTTGCCTTGCAGGCCTACCGCATCTTCGTATTGTGATTACGGTATAGATGCAGGCGATGAGCTTCCATGCAAAGTGGAAGCATTTGGAAATAAAATTATAGCATAACCAATTAGGGATTTAAGCAGTTTAACTTAGTTACTTGTAAACACATCTTTGGTTTTTCTTATTATTATTTTCACTATTCTGGACACATGGATGGCGTGCCTAGCATGTCCGGGGCATGTCGCAAGCTTGCCGGACACTGCATATTGTGTGCTTGGATATATGATTCAGAATGATAATGTTAGAATAACAAGGTTGAATGTTGGATTGTTCCAGGCTTTCTGGATGGATTCTATGAATATTATGTTTTATTTTTATCAAAAAAGGATCCATGATTCCATTGAGTTGTAAGCTACTTGATGAGTGTGAATGTAAAGGTTTTTGGATGTTGAATCTATTGGGTACTATTTAATTGTTTATAAAATTGATGGCCTTGGATTATTTGTTTTGGGATATCAAAATTGAAAGATCATTGGGAGTTGGGACTATTATGTAATTCTGCCTAGTCTAGTGACGGATCAAAATTGAAGGATCATTGGGAGTGGAACTTTGATGCAATATATCGATTGTCAAATGATTGTTAAGGTATTATCCATCTCACAGGAACAATTTTTTCTTAAGTGTAACAATCAATATTTACTGTATATTATTGTAAATTTATTCAAGTGCAATGATTGGTGGTTTTAGATCAATCTGGTTTTAATTATGAAGTGGTAAATCATATTACCTTTTATTTTTTCCTTGAATCACATTTTACAATCATCTGACAACTATTGGAAATCAGTGGTTTCTTAATTTAGATTGGAAGATTTACATGCATACCACTCAATTCCTATAAATTTACATATATAACACCTAAATTTCATTTTTTACATGTATACCTACTTTCTTGTCTATAAAACTGGATTTTGGGGGGCAAGTGGTTGCGGTGCAGTTCAATTGCATTTCTTTTATCAGGAGTCATTGTAATGCATGCAGAGGAGTTTGACATCATGCCTTTAACAAGGAAAATAATTCTGAGTTTTCTTGATCAAAGATTTGAGTGGTGTAAATAGAAAAAATAAAATTTTAAGTGTTAGATATGTAAACGCTTAAGAATTAGGAGCTATGTATGTAAATGCCCCTTCATATTATAGTATTATGAGGCATAATTTACATAAGTTGCATACAATTCTTATGTATTTACATATCTTACGCTTAAATTTTTATATTTATATGCAGAAAACTTAAATCTTTAATATCACATTAAAAAAAAGGACACTAATATCACTTTTATTAAGATTAAGATACATACTTTGGTGTTAGGTTAAGCACCAATGAATGTAAATATGAGAGTTTAGGTGCAAGATATGTAAATGCAAAGGCAAAAGGTATGGAAACCATCCATGGCTTCCTAAATTCGTAACCAATTTGATTTAAAAAAATTATAGTAAATAAAGTATTGATTACAATCCCAGCCCAGTTTCCTGCTAACAACAAACCCATCAGCAAAGTAATTAAAAAATCGGGCATTTANCTTGTCAATGTTGCTTCCAGAGAGCTAGCTTGTAATGGTCAACAATTCTTGTATGTCTACAAAATTGAAAGTTATTATTGTTCAATATTTGATCTTTCAATAAGAGCTTCCAAAGATGAGAATCCATTAAAGATTTGTGCCATTTTACTTCTTTTTTAGCATCATCATAATATTAAATTCCTAAAAGGAGATTTTGCAGTTTGATTTCAACAATATTCAAATCAAATGGAAGAAGATGTGTGGATATTGCCAAAGAAGATATTTATGATGCATTAATATTTGAATGTTGGACTTATGTGCATCTTTTCACTTTACATAAAAAAATTTAAATCTAACTTTTATGCTAGAGATTGTGAGCTGACTATGAGATACTGAGGATTATGAGACTTGATGCTCCCAAAAATGTAAACGGGATTATGTGAAAGCTTCATAAGGTGCAACATATTTTATTATGCTTGAAGAGGAATTTGATTTCTATTTGGCAGTTAAATGAGGGATAGTTTTATTGCTTTTATGTATAGTTTGATGGTGACACTAAAGGTTGTATTTTTGTTGCATTATGATATGAGGATGATTCTCTACATATAATTTCAAACATTGGAACTGTTATGCCTCTTAACACATTCAACGATAGATAGGACATTCGAGTGAAAATGTAATGAATGAAAGGAATTCAAAAGTCAACAACTTGAACGTGTACATACTAATGTTTATGAGGCAATCCTAATTGCATCCTTAAGGGCTCATTATCCTACTTTTTTTTCATTGATAACTCCAAAAAAGTATGCATTTATCTTTTAAAGAAGTTTTTGTGTAGTCTTTTTTTATTTAATTTTATTTTAGGAGAGTTTTGATGGAGAATTATAATGCCCAAATATGTGCATTGGCATTAGGGAATGATGCGCCATTACATGGGCTCAGGCTGCCCATTATTGGAAATATAAGTTAAGGATATGTTTTTGACATAGTGTTGACAAGCCACACTGCATTATTCCCTTTGAATCAGCAAAGGCGCCATGAAACCGACCAAGGTTGGTGTTGACTTCCACATAGACGCCGAATCCACCTTGCAATTGTGCTCTAAAATGCGATGAAGCCAAAGAGGAAGTGGGCGTTTGCGATTAATAGGAGTAGTTGCCTTGCAGGCCTACGGCATCTTCGTATTGTGATTACGGTATAGATGCGGGTGATGAGCTTCCATGCAAAGTGGAAGCATTTGGAAATAAAATTATAGCAGAACCAATTAGGGATTTAAGCAGTTTAACTTAGTTACTTGTAAACACATGTTTGGGTTTTCTTATTATTATTTTCATTATTCTGGACACATGGATGGTGTGCCTAGCATGTCCGGGGCATGTTGCAAGCATGCCCATATTCTAAACATGTCGGACACTGCATATTGTGTGCTTGGATATATGATTCAGAATGATAATGTTAGAATGACAAGGTTGCATGTTGGATTGTTCCAGGCTTTCTGGGTGGATTCTATGAATATTATGTTTTATTTTTATCAAAAAAGGATCCATGATTCCATTGAGTTATAAGCTACTTGATGAGTGTGATTGTAAAGGTTTTTGGATGTTGAATCTATTGGGGACTATTTAATTGGTCATAAAATCGATGGCCTTGGATTATTTGTTTTGGGATATCAAAATTGAAAGATCATTGGGAGTTGGGACTATTATGTAATTCTGCCTAGTCTAGTGACGGATCAAAATTGAAGGATCATTGGGAGTGGAACTTTGATGCAATATATCGATTGTCAAATGATTGTTAAGGTATTATCCATCTCACAGGAACAATTTTTTCTTAAGTGTAACAATCAATATTTACTGTATATTATTGTAAATTTATTCAAGTGCAATGATTGGTGGTTTTAGATCAATCTGGTTTTAATTATGAAGTGGTAAATCATATTACCTTTTATTTTTTCCTTGAATCACATTTTACAATCATCTGACAACTATTGGAAATCAGTGGTTTCTTAATTTAGATTGGAAGATTTACATGCATATCACTCAATTCCTATACATTTACATATATAACACCTAAATTTCAGTTTTTACATGTATACCTACTTATCTATAAAACTGGATTTTGGAGGGCAAGTGGTTGTGGTGCAGTTCAATTGCATTTCTTTTATCACGAGTCATTGTAATGCATGTAGAAGAGTTTGACATTATGCCTTTAACAAGGAAAATAATTCTGAGTTTTCTTGATCAAAAATTTGAGTGGTGTAAATAGAAAAAAATAAAATTTTAAGTGTTAGATATGTAAACGCTTAAGAATTAGGAGCTATGTATCTAAATGCCCCTTCATATTATAGTATTATGAGGCATAAGTTACATAAGTTGTATACAATACTTATGTATTTACATATCTTACGCTTAAAATTTTTATATTTATATGCAAAAAACTTAAATCTTTAATATCACATTAAAAAAAATTTGACACTATTATCACTTTTTTTTAAAATTAAGATACATACTTTCGTGTTAGGTTAAGCACCGATGAATGTAAATATGAGAGTTTAGGTGCAAGATATGTAAATGCAAAGGCAAAAGGTATGGAAACCATCCATGGCTTCCTAAATTCGTAACCAAATTGATTAAAAAAAATTATAGTAAATAAAGTATTGATTACAATACCAGCCCACTTTCCTGCTAACAACAAACCCATATATATATATACATATATATATATATATATATATAACAGTGAATGTAACATCATTCTACATACTGATAATCGAAGAAACAATACAGAACAGATTGAAGTGAGTTATCAAAATTCTAACAATATAAAGTATGAGGGTAAGTTATGAATTAAAAATGAAAATTAGTTAGCACGTAGAAGCAACTGAATCTCACATCTCACCGCACTCTGATACAACACACGCCAGCTTTGGCCTACTGTTGGGTGCGGTGGCCACATTTTCTATCTTCCTCACCACCAAAAGCCCTTCTCCCAAGACTCTCTGTATTACATCGCAAGCAAAAACAGCAATTTCAAGATTTTTTCTTTATTATTTTCAAAAGTAATTAGCATAATATGGGAGGATTTGACCAAGGGTGGTCATTTAGATGCTATAGAAGGTGGGAAATATGTAAGTGTAAATAAAATCTTCACTATTTTGCATTTTTGGTTAAGAATGTAAGAACCTGCTTTATTTATTGACATAGCTAATTTTCCAGCATATTATCCATGTTATTTGAAAGAAAGTATGGTTTAACTTACCCCAAACACGACGTGCTTGTTGTCTAACCAGTCACACTTTGCGCAGGTTATAAAAAACTGCAAATTGCAACAAGATCCACTAAAAATTAGACAATGATTAAAGTATTATCAGCAGAAATGAAATACGAGCTTGACATATTTCTGTCAAGCAAGACAAAATGGTTTTAGCAACAGCGCCTGTTTCGGTATCAATTTTGTTTTTTGTTTTTTTCTTTTTTTATATATTTATTTGGTATGTTTTTCATGTAATTTTCTTTAAAAAAAATATCAAAATAACCCAGAGAACAACTAAAAGTTGTTTATGGTGTTTTTAAAAGTAAGTTGATTTGTTTTAAACATGACAAACATGTTTTTGCTTCAAAACAAAACATAAACAAAACAAACAATAATGCAAAATAGAAAACTAAAAACGAAAACAAACGAAAAATGTATTTACGTATATAACACCTAAACTTTACCATATGCATTTATACCACCCAAATTTTCATATCACACCAAAAAATACTATTTTAACATTTAAAAAGTAAAATACACCTTTTCATGCATAGATAACGCGGCGTGTATGTAAAAACTGAAGAATAGGTGTTAGGTATGTAAATAAATAAGAACCGAGTGGTATGTAACATGCATGATTGGAATGTAAAAACAAGTAATGAAAGATTGTAATTTTAAAAGCTGTTGTATATTATCAAAACAAAAAAAAAAAGCTGTTGTAAGGCATTTAAGTTTTTAAAAGGACTATATCTTGAATTTCTATTACTGCACATGCCTGTAAGAACATTTCCTTCATATAAATTTTNTAATTTATTAGAACTAAATGAAAATATGACACTAAATAGGACGCAATGGAGAAAAAGGATTTATGTAGCCTATCCCACTTAGTGGGATTAAGGCTTTGTTGTTGTTGTTTTTATTTTATAATTGAAGGAGAGAATGAACTAGAGAGTTAAGAGTAAGAGAAATATTCTTTTTCTATCTTTTACACATCTTTGGACTGGTGGAAAGTATCTATGTGGACACAAGAAAAATTAGCCAAACCATAAATTGTTTTCTTGTAGTGTTTTCTATGGTGCTTTTCTTTTCATCTCACTTTTATCCTTGCCACTCATGCGTGCAATATTCTTCAATAATTTGTATTCGAGCTAGGCTTCGACATCTTAAGTGAAAAGTAGGAGCAATGACCATGGATGATGAAAATGAGAAGATCAATTAGTTTCGATGGAAAACACTTTGGATATGGGATGATGTAGATCATAGATTACCTATGTCAAACGTTGGATAATGTGGAGACCCGATCTACCAAAATTTAATTAGTTTCCTAATTAAGAATCTCACCTACTGCTCACCTATCACATCCCACCTACCGCTCACCTATCACATCCCACTTACCGCTCACCTACCTCTCACCTACCGCTCTCATGGTTTCTATAAATAGCCTCTTTTGGCTTAAAGGAGAAGTCAAACCAAGCAAGGTCAAACCAAGTCCTCTAAGAGAGAGAGAGGGAGCGAGGGGAAGGGAGAGAAGAAAATAGAGATTTTCTTGTAAACGTCGAGGCGTTCGACGGTGTAATTCCTTATCCTCTGCAGTTTCGTGGACGTAGGCAAATTTGCCGAACCAGGTAAATCTCTGTGTCGTTCTCGTGTTTTTCTGCGTGCAATTTTTCTCGTTCTATTTTGTTTTATTGTCATCATTTTTCACAATTGGTATCAGAGCTTGGGTTTGAATCTAAGGAAGAACGATGTGCAGAGGCGAAGTGATGACATTGGGGATCGAGAAGTTCAATGACACTGATTTTGCTCACTGGAAGATGCAGAGAGAAAACTATCTCTATGAGAAGAAACTTCATCTTCCGTTTCTGAGAAAGAGACCAGAAAAGATGGACGAGGCGGAATGGAATTTGTTGGATCGACAGGTTTTAGGGGTTATACGATTAATCATGTCGAGATCGTTTCCCACAACGTCATCAAGGAGACGACTACTGCAGATCTCATGGCGGCTTTATCAGGTATGTATGAAAAGTCATCGACAAATAATAAGGTGTATCTGATGAAAAAGTTATTCAACTTGAAGATGACGAAAGGTGTGTTTGTTGCTCAACACCTCAATGATTTCAACACTATCACAAATCAGTTGTAGTATGTTGAAATTGATTTTGATGATGAGATACGTGCGTTGTTATTGTTGACTTCATTGTCAAATAGCTGAGAAGTCATGAGGATGACAGTTAGCAGTTCTACATGTAAATCTAAGCTGAAATATGATGATATTCGTGATTTGATTTTGGCTGAGGAGATGCACATGAAGGATTTTGGCGATGCCTCTTGTTCAAGTTCGGTGCTTACAGAGGAAGATCAAAATCAAAGTCTGATCAACAGACAATCTGTTGGAATTGTGGCAAGGCTGGCCACATAAAAAAGGAAGAAGCAGAATGTTAGTGTTAATGTTGTTATTAAAGAAATATAGGATGCGTTATTGCTGGCAGTTCACACCTCATCTCTGTTGGGCAGCTCAATGAGAGTGGTCATTCGGTAGTGTTCTCAAATAACACCTGGAAGGTTACCAAAGGAGCATTAGTACTGGCTCAGGGTAAGAAAATTGACATATTATATATTACTACAGATTTACTCAAGCGTGGACACATGAGTCAGAGGTGCATTATGAAGAAGTTGAAGAAGGTTAGTTTCCTAAAAAATGGTAGAGCGCCAAAGGCAGGAAAATCGGGTCTTGTATAGACAAATGATGGGGAACCACAGAGTTATGAAGAAATCTTGCAAGATGAGAATTCGAGTAAGTGGGAGCTGACCAAGAAAGAGGAAATGAATTCCCTGCCAAGTAATCAAACTTGGGAGCTGGCAGAACTTCCACCAAAGAAGAAGGTATCGCACAACAAGTGGGTGTACCAGGTGAAGACTGTGTTTGGTGGCAGTAAGAGGTACAAGGCTTGACTTGTTGAAAAGGGCTTTCAGCAAGAACAAGATATTGCTCATGCAATAGGAGTTATAAGCAGATACAGGAATAACCCAGGAAAAAATTTGGTGGTACAAGACTACGTTGACAGTGATATGTCAACTGGGGGTGTTACTCGTGAGAATCTAAAGTTGTCTTCTGGTATGAACTTAAATACTATTTTCGAGTTGCAGAGGTGGAGGATATCATTTTTTAGGAAAAGGTCGGTACGACTAGTAGATGATGCAGCCAGTAGGTGATGTAGAGTGTTTCAGTCTCCAAATGGGAGAATTGTTGGTAATGTGAAGACTCGGTCTACCGAAATTTAATTAGCTTCCTAATTAAGAATCTCACATACCGCTCACCTACTTTCCCACCTACCGCTCACCTACTTTCCCACCTACCGCCCACTTACCACATCCCACCTCCCAAAAGAGCTCTTCAGGGTGGTGGACAGCCCAGGACTTAAATACTATTTTTCGGCCCTACACCTAGTCGATGTGAAACTTTGTCCGTGACATTCTCCCCCACCCAATCACGTGAAACCCTCGTCACGGACCGGCTCCACCGAGGATATCACTGGACCATGAAGAATCCACACACTTGGCTAGCAACAATCGGCTTTGATACCACTTGTCACCTCCCAAAAGAGCTTTTTAGGATGGTGCGCAGCCCAGGACTTAAATACTGTTTTTTGGCTCTACACCTAGCCGATGTGGGACTATTTGTCCGTGACATTCTCTTCCACCTAATCGCGTGGCGCCCTCGTCACGGATCGGTTCCACTGAGAGTCTCACTGGACTATGGAGAGTCCACACACTTGGCAGACAACAATCGGCTCTGATACCACTTGTCACCTCCCAAAAGAGCTCTTCAGGGTGGTGGGCAGCCCAGGACTTGAATACTGTTTTTCGTCCCTAAACCTATAGCCGATGTGGGACTATTTGTCTGTAACATACCGCTTACCTACCTCCCTACCGCTCTCATGGTTTCTATAAATAGTCTCTTTTGGCTTAAATGAGAAGTCAAGCCAACCAAGACCAAACCAATTTCTCTAAGAGAGAAAGAGAGGAAGAGAGAGAGAGAGGAAATGAGAAAAGAAAATAGAGATTTTTTTGTAAACGTCGAGACGCTCGACAATGTAATTTTTCGAAGAAATAAAATCCTCTGCAGCTCCGTGGATGTAGGCAAATTTGTCGAACCACATAATCTTTATGTCGCTCTGGTGTTTTTCTGCGTGCAATTTTTCTCGTTCCATTTTTCGCTTTATTGTCGTCGTTTTTCATAACACCAAAAAATAATAATAATAATAAATTAAAAAAAATCACAGTTGATAACTATAAGATGATTAGGATCTCTCAAGCATATAGGCGTTGGAGTTTTATTATGGATATTGATTAAGAGTACTATTATCAATATATTAGGATATCACAACTGGAATGATGAAAGCTTTATTAGATGTGTATGAGAAGCCCTTTGGTGGTGAATAAGTATATCTAATCAGAAATTTCTTTAGCTTGGGATGATGGAAGANAAAAATCAGGAGTCTCTGCTTTTCATCAAGTTTCAAGTTAGGTGGGTTAAGATGGTATCTTTATTTTGTTTTAATTTTTCTTTTTTCTCTAGAAAATCTTTCTAATTGCTTTCATTATACTCTTTATCATTTTCTTGTTATAAAGATGTGCTTACAAAAAATTTGAAATTTGGTCGATCTCGCATTTCTTCAAATTTGCCACAACTTTCATCCTGTTAAATTCTAGCAGGTCAAAATAGTTGCCTAAATTCCATCCATTAAATCTCAAAACTATTTGTTGTGCCCACTATCTTTCTTTGTTATGTAAAAGTCAACTTATTGTCGAAGAAATGATAAAGATGTATCAAGAGTTCTGACACGGCATTGGCTTTTTTGGAGCTTTTAGTTTGTCACTCTCCTGTTCCGAAAGACAGTATATCTGGTAATAAAAGGCGTGACGAATATACATATATATATATATATATAAACTTTTTTCTTACTCCCATGAAGAGAAATTTATATATTGACAATAAATATAATAAATATAAGCAAGAAAAAAATTATTTCATTAAATCAATTAAAAGTTAAAATTACACTCCATCAAGGAAATAGAACAACATCTAATGAAAAAGAAACTAGGAGAACAATGCAAAAATAAAACTGCTCAAACTTAACGGAAACAAACTTACTTTTACATGAACAAAAAAATTTTACAAATAGATCAATGTTGAATAAGCTGCTTCTGAGGTGAGGGCTCGTTGAACAACCTGCTAGAACTTGTTATTGGAAAATATTACTAAGTGAATTTGATAAATCAAACTCAGTAAGTAATCACTATTTATTAAAACATATATGCCAAAGTAAACTACAAAAGAGGATGCTTATTGTATAAAAAAATAATCTTAATTTAGTAGAACTAAATGAAAATATGACACTAAATAGGACGCAATGGAGAAAAATGATTAATGTAGTCTACCCCACGTACTGGGATTAAGGCTTTGTTGTTGTTGTTTTTATTTTATTATTGAAGGAGAGAATGAACTAGAGAGTTAAGAGTAAGAGAAATATTCTTTTTCTATTTTTTACACATCTTTGGACTGGTGGAAAGTATCTTTGTGGACACAAGAACAATTAGCCAAACCATAAATTGTTTTCTTATAGTGTTTTCTATGGTGCTTTTCTTTTCATCCTCACTTTTATCCTTGCCACTCATGTGTGCAATATTCTTCAATAATTTGTATCTGAGTTAGGCTTCGACATCTTAAGTGAAAAGTAGGAGCAATGACAATTGATGATGAAATGAGAAGATCAATTAGTTTCGATGGAAAACACTTTGGATATGGGATGATGTAGATCACAGATTACCTATGTCAAATATTAGGTAATGTGAAGACCCAGTCCATTGAAATTTAATTAGCTTCTTAATTAAGAATCTCACCTACCGCTCAGCTACTTTCCCACCTACCGCTCACCTATCATATCCCACCTACCTCCCACCTACCGTTCTCATGGTTTCTATAAATAGTCTCTTTTGGCTTAATTGAAAAGTCAAGCCAAGCAAAGTCAAGCCAAGTCCTCTAAGAAAGAAAGAGAGAAAGAGAGAGAGGGGAAGAGAGAAGAAAATTGAGATTTTTTTGTAAACGTCGCTCGACGGTGTAATTCCTCGAAGAAATAAAATCCTCTGCAGCTTCGTTGACATAGGCAAATTTGCCAAACCAGATAAATTTTTGTGTCGCTCTGGTGTTTTTTTGCGTGCAATTTTTCTCGTTTCATTTTTTTGCTTTATTGTAGTCGTTTTTCATAACAACTGGTATCAAAGCTTGGGTTCGAATCTAAGGAAGAACGATGTGTGGAGACGAAGTGATGACATCGGGGATTGAGAAGTTCAATGACATAGATTTTGCTTACTGGAGGATGCAGATAGAGGACTACCTCTATGAGAAAAAATTTCATCTTTCGTTACTGCGAAAGCGACCAGAAAAGATGGACAAGATGGAATGAAATTTGTCGGATCGACGGGTTCTGGGGGTTATACGATCAATCCTGTCGAGATAGGTTTTCCACAACGTCATCAAGGAGATGGCTACTGCAGATCTCATGGCAGCTTTATCAGGTATGTATGAAAAGTCATCGACGAATAACAACGTGCATCTGATGAAAAAGTTATTCAACTTGAAGATGACGGAAGGTGTGTCTGTTGCTCAACACTTAAATGATTTCAACATTATCATAAATCAGTTGTCGTCTGTTGAAATATATTTTGATGATGAGATATGTGCGCTGATATTGTTGGCTTCATTGTCAAATAGCTGGGAAGCCATGAGGATGGCAGCTAGCAATTCTGCAGGTAAATCTATACTGAAATATGATGATATTCGTGATTTGATTTTGGTTGAGGAGATGCACAAGAAGAATTCTGGCAAGGCCTCGTGTTCAAGTTGGGCGCTGAATGTTGATTCCAGAGGGAGATCACATGAAAATGAACTTAAACAGAGGAAGATTAAAATCAAAGTCTGGTCAGCAGACAACCTGTTGGAATTGTGGCAAGGCTGACCACATAAAAAAGAACTGCAGAAATCCTAAAAAGAAGCTGAATGATGGCGCTAATGTTGTAATTGAATAAATACAAAATGCGTTATTGCAGGCAGTTCTCACCTTATCTTTGTTCGACAGCTCAATGAGGGTGGTTATTCTGTAGTGTTCTCAGATAGCACCCGAAAGCTTACCAAAGGAGCATTAGTGCTAGCTTAGGGTAAGAAAACTGACACACTATATATGACTACAGGTTTACTCAGACGTGGACACATGAGTCAGAGGTGCATTATAGGGAAGCATAAGAAGGTCAATTTCCTAAAAAGTGGTAGAGCGTCAAAGGCAAGAAAATTGGACCTTGTACAGACAAATGGTGGAGAACCATAAAGTTATGAATAAATCTTGCAAGATAAGAATTTGAGCAAGTGGGAGCTGACCAAGAAGGAGGAAACGAATTCTCTGCCAGGGAATCAGACTTAGGAGCTGACAAAACTTCCACCAAGGAATAAGACATTGCACAATAAGTGGGTGTACCGGGTGAAGAATGTGTTTGGTGGCAGTAAGAGGTACAATGCTGGACTTGTTGAAAATGGCTTTCAGCAAGGGCGGGATATTGCTCATGCAGTGGGAGTTATAAGCATATACAAGAGTAACCCAAGAAAGAGTTTGGTGGTACAAGGCTACGTTGACGGTGATATGTCAACTGAGAGTGTTACTCGTGAGAAGCTGAAGTTGTCTTCTGGCATGAAGATAGGGGCTTCGAGTTGCAGAGGTGAAGGATATCATGTTTGAGGAAAAGGTCGGTACAACTAGTAGATGATGCGGCCAGTGTCTCGGTCTCCAAGTGGGAGCATTGTTGGGTAAGTGGAGACTCGGTCCACTGAAATTTAATTAGTTTCCTAATTAAGAATCTCATCTACCGCTCACCTACTTTCCCACTTACCGCTCACCTACCACAGCCCACCTACGTGTCATATCCCAAAAGAGCTCTTCAGGGTGGTGGGTAGCCCAGGACTTAAATACTGTTTTTTGGCCCTACACCTAGCTGATGTGAGATTATTTGTCCTCTACCCAATCACGTGACACCCTCGTCACGGATCGACTCCACCAAATATCCCACTAGACCATAGTCCACACACTTGGCAGACAGCAATCGGCTCTAATACTACTTGTCACCTCCCAAAAGAGCTCTTCGGGGTGGTGGGCAGCCCAGGATTTAAATATTGTTTTTCGATCTTACACCTAGCCGATGTGAGACTATTTGTCCGTGACACCCTCGTTATGGATCGGCTCCACCGAGGGTCCCACTGGACCATGGAGAGTCCACACACTTGCCAGACAACAATCGGCTCTAATACCACTTGTCACCTCCCAAAAGAGCTCTTCAGGGTGGTGGGCAGCCCGGGACTTAAATATTGCTTTTTGGCCCTACACCTAGCCGATGTGAGATTATTTTTCTGTGACATACCGCTCACCTACCTCTCACCTACCGCTCTCATGGTTTATATTAATAGTCTCTTTTGGCTTAAATGAGAAATCAAGTCAAGCAAGGTCAAGTCAAGTCCTCTAAGAGAGAAAGAGAGGAAGAGAGAAAAAAAAATAGAGATTTTCTTGTGAAAGTTGAAGCGCTCGACGTTGTAATTCCTCGAAGAAATAAAATCTTCTACAGCTCCGTGGACGTAGTCAAATTTGTCGAACCATGTAAATCTTTCTATCGCTTTGGTTTTTTTCTGCGTGCAATTTTTGTCATTCCATTTTTTGCTTTATTGTTGTCGTTTTTCACAACACAAAAAAAAATAAATAAATAAAAATCATAGTTGATAACTATAAGATGATTAGGATCTCTCAAGCAAATAGGAGTTGGAGTCTTATTATGGATATTGATTAAGAGTACTACTATCAATATATTGCAAGAGGATATCACAACTGGAATGATGAAAGCTTTATTAGATGTGTATGAGAAGCCCTTTGGTGGTGAATAAGTATATCTAATCAGAAATTTCTTTAGCTTGGGATGATGGAAGGTGATGGTAGAATGTGCTTCAATAATTAAGCATGTCAACAAATTCAATTTGATCATAAGTTAGTTGACTTTGATTGTTTGCAACTTCAACAATAAAGCTCTTGCATTGTGCTTGTCAATGTTGCTTCCAGAGAGAGAGCTTGTAATGGTCAACAATTCTTGTATGTCTACAAAATTGAAAGTCTTTATTGTCCAATATTTGATCTTTCAGTAAGAGCTTCCAAAGATGAGAATCCATTGAAGATTTGTGCCATTTTACTTCTTGTTAGCATCATCATAATATTAAATTCCTGAAAGGAGATTTTGCAGTTTGATTTCAACAATATTCAAATCAAATGGAAGAAGATGTGGATATTGCCAAAGAAGATATTTATGATGCATTAATATTTGAATGTTGAACTTATCTGCATCTTTTCACTTTACATAAAAAAATTTAAATCTAACTTTTATTCTAGAGATTGTGAGTTGATTATGAGATACTGAGGATTATGAGACTTGATGCTTCCAAAAATGTAAACGGGATTATGTGAAAGCTTCATAAGGTGCAACATATTTTATTATGCTTGAAGAGGAATTTGATTTCTATTTGGCAGTTAAATGAGGGATAGTTTTCTTGCTTTTATGGATAGTTGGATGGTGACACTAAAGGTTGTATTGATGATTCTCTACATATAATTTCAAACATTGGAACTGTGGGAATTATTGTAGAATATGGACTCAAATTATGCCTCTTAACAGATTCGACGATAGATAGGACATTCGAGTGAAAATGTAATGAATGAAAGGAATTCAAGAGTCAACAGCTTGAACGTGTACATACTAATGTTTAGGAGGCAATCTTAATTGCATCCTTAAGGGCTCATTATCCTACTTTTTTTTCATTGATAACTTCAAAAAAGTATGCATTTATCTTTTAAAGAAGTTTTTGTGTAGTCTTTTTTTAATTTAATTTTATTTTAGGAGAGTTTTGATGGAGAATTATAATGCCCCGATATGTGCATTGGCATCAGGGAATGATGCGCCATTACATGGACTCAGGCTGCCTATTATTGGAAATATAAGTTAAGGATATGTTTTTGACATTGTGTTGAAAAGCCACACTGCATTATTCCCTTTGAATCAGCAAAGGCGCCATGAAACCGACCAAGGTTGGTGTTGACTTCCACATAGATGCCGAATCCACCTTGCAATTGTGCTCTAAAATGCGATGAAGCCAAAGAGTAAGTGGGCGTTTGCGATTAATAGGAGTTGTTGCCTTGCAGGCCTACGGCATCTTCGTATTGTGATTACGGTATAGATGCGGGCGATGAGCTTCCATGCAAAGTGGCAGCATTTGGAAATAAAATTATAGCATAACCAATTAGGGATTTAAGCAGTTTAACTTAGTTACTTGTAAACACATGTTTGGTTTTTCTTATTATTATTTTCATTATTCTGGACACATGGATGGTATGCCTAGCATGTCCGGGGCATGTCGCAAGCATGCCCATATTCTAAACATGTCGGACACTGCATATTGGATTGTTCCAGGCTTTCTGGGTGGATTCTATGAATATTATGTTTTATTTTTATCAAAAAAGGATCCATGATTCCATTGAGTTATAAGCTACTTGATGAGTGTGAATGTAAAGGTTTTTGGATGTTGAATCTATTGGGTACTATTTAATTGGTTATAAAATTGATGGCCTTGGATATTTGTTTTGGGATATCAAAATTGAAAGATCATTGGGAGTTGGGACTAGTCTGGTGACGGATCAAAATTGAAGGATCATTGGGAGTGGAACTTTGATGCAATATATCGATTGTCAAATGATTGTTAAGGTATTATCCATCTCACAGGAACAATTTTTTCTTAAGTGTAACAATCAATAATTACTGTATATTATTGTAAATTTATTCAAGTGCAATGATTGGTGGGTTTAGATTAATCTGGTTTTAATTATGAAGTGGTAAATCATATTAACTTTTATTTTTTCCTTAAATCACATTTTACAATCATCTGACAACTATTGGAAATCAGTGGTTTCTTAATTTAGATCGGAAGATTTACATGCAGACCACTCAATTCCTATACATTTACATATGTAACACCTAAATTTCGTTTTTTACATGTATACCTACTTTCTTATCTATAAAACTGGATTTTGGAGGGCAAGTGGTTATGGTGCAGTTCAATTGCATTCCTTTTATCACGAGTCATTGTAATGCATGCAGAAGAGTTTGACATTATGCCTTTAACAAGGAAAATAATTCCGAGTTTTCTTGATAAAAAATTTGAGTGGTGTAAATAGAAAATATAAAATTTTAAGTGTTAGATATGTAAACGCTTAAGAATTAGAAGCTATGTACGTAAATGCTCCTTCATATTATAGTATTATGAGGCATAATTTACATAAGTTGTATACAATTCTTATGTATTTACATGTCTTACGCTTAAATTTTTATATTTATATGCAGAAAACTTAAATCTTTAATATCACATTAAAAAAAATGACACTATTAACACTTTTTTTTAAGATTAAGAAACAAACTTTGGTGTTAGGTTAAGCACCAATGAATGTAAATATGAGAGTTTAGGTGCAAGATATGCAAATGCAAAGGCAAATGGTATGGAACCCATCCATGGCTTCCTAAATTCGTAACCAAATTGATTAAAAAAATTTATAGTAAATAAAGTATTGATTATGATCCCAGCCAACTTTCCTGCTAACAACAAACCCATCAGCAAAGTAATTAAAAAATCGGGCATTTATATGCATACCACAATTCTCAGATATTTACATACCTAATATCTATACATTCATATTTACATACATAACGCTCGAATCTTGACATCACATAAAAAATACGGCAATCTCTTAACTTCTTATAGCGAAATACACTTTTACATGCATAACCTTTAATAATATCAAAGTGCTACAAATCTAAAATATCAAACTATAGTTGGTTAGATAAAAAAAAATGCATAAGAATTGTGTGGCATATATATATAATGAATACATATATATATATATATATATCTAGATATATGAATATAACATCATTCTACATACTGATAATCGAAGAAACAATACAGAACAGATTGAAGTGAGTTATCAAAATTCTAACAATATAAAGTATGAGGGTAAGTTATGAATTAAAAATGAAAATTAGTTAGCACGTAGAAGCAACTGAATCTCACATCTCACCGCACTCTGATACAACACACGCCAGCTTTGGCCTACTGTTGGGTGCGGTGGCCACATTTTCTATCTTCCTCACCACCAAAAGCCCTTCTCCCAAGACCCTCTGCATTACATTGCAAGCAAAAACAGCAATTTCAAGATTTTTTTCTTTATTATTTTCAAAAGTAATTAGCATAATATGGGAGGATTTGACCAAGGGTGGTCATTTAGATGCTATAGAAGGTGGGAAATATGTAAGTGTAAATAAAATCTTCACTATTTTGCATTTTTGGTTAAGAATGTAAGAACCTGCTTTATTTATTGACATAGCTAATTTTCCAGCATATTATCCATGTTATTTGAAAGAAAGTATGGTTTAACTTACCCCAAACACGACATGTTTGTTGTCTAACCAGTCACACTTTGCGCAGGTTATAAAAAACTGCAAATTGCAACAAGATCCACTAAAAATTAGACAATGATTAAAGTATTATTAGCAGAAATGAAATAGGAGCTTGACATATTTCTGTCAAGCAAGACAAAATGGTTTTAGCAACAGAGCCTGTTTCGGTATCAATTTTGCTTTTTGCTTTTTTCTTTTTTTATATATTTATTTGGTATGTTTTTCATGTAATTTTCTTAAAAAAAAATTCAAAATATTTTAAAAACCCAGAGAGCAACTAAAAGTTGTTTATGGTGTTTTTAAAAGTAAGTTGATTTGTTTTAAACATGACAAACATGTTTTTGCTTCAAATTAAAACATAAACAAAACAACCAATAACGCAAAATAGAAAACTAAAAACGAAAACAATCGGAAAATGTGTTTACATATATAACACCTAAACTTTACTATATGCATTTATACCACCCAAATTTTCATATCACATCAAAAAATACTATTTTAACATTTAAAAAGTAAAATACATCTTTTCAGGCATAGATAATGCGGCGTGTATGTAAAAACTGAAGAATAGGTGTTAGGTATGTAAATAAATAAGAACCGAGTTGTATGTATGTAAATATTCCAACCAAATTATAAGATTGAAAGGCTTTAAGCAACATGGATGATTGGAATGTAAAAAAAAGTAATGAAAGATTGTAATTTTAAAAGCTGTTGTATATTTTCAAAACCAAAAAAAAGGCTGTTGTAAGGCATTTAAGCTTTTAAAAGGACTATATCTTGAATTTATATTACTGCACATGCCTATAAGAATATTTCCTTCATATAAATTTAAAAAAAGAAAACATTCTATAAAGAGAATTGATAGTACCTGACAACCATTAGTGTTTGGTCCACTATTAGCCTGTGAAAATAGAGAAAAATTGATTGCTGTTAGCTTTGAATAATATAACACGGGCACCATTAACAAGCTACGCAGAAATGTAGGCTGATAAAAGGGTAAACAAAAATTATGCAAATCAGGCTGATAAGCTTAAAAATGAAACCATTATGCATCTGTATGTAACATCCAAAAATAAATCAAACATTCCTCCTTCCTAAAGGTTTCTAATTCTTGATAGTACCTCAAAAGCCTTCTCCTAAAGAAATGTTTTCCTGAATGCAGTTTTTCACTCCTGAGATGCATATCTGGACACGTGCACGCTTGATTTTGAGATCAACAACAACAATAATAACAAGACTTTATCCCACAAAGTACGAAATATCGATTAATACAGTTCATATGATCTCAAAGCCACGTGATTGGTTTTGAGATCATATGAACTATATTAACTGATATTTCATACTTCATTTTGTCTCTAGAATCATGAAAATTCAGCTTGTCAGTCTCTCTGCTTGAATGGGACAAGAACAAGGACAAAAAAATCAGCAATATCATATTGATCGTGTTCACAATGCATCAAATTCCAACGGTTTTCATCTTGGAGAAGTGAAGCAAAAGATAAATGACGTGAAAATCAAAGCTATCATTCCGAAAAGTTGCCAAGCTTAAAGAAATAAGAATGACACGGTAAAAAAAAGATATATCTGGAAAAAAAACTTTTTATTTAAGGAAATGTCACTTTAAATTGGGTCTTTGGAAGAAGATAGTTCCCCAATGTTCAAAACTCAAAATTGTGAAGCAATGCACATTGATCTTATCAATGCAAAATAAAGGCTTAAAAATTGTGAAGGCTAGGATTCATACCATGTATTTGCTTACAAATTGCAGAATTCAAAGATTGCAATGTGATGTGAAAATTAAAATATAATTAATTTGGAGACATAAACGTACACGATGAAATAGTTAATAAAAAAATAAACTTGCTGCAAGTACATGTGATAATAGATTCAATTATTTATATATCTAGCATAAACAACAGTTCAACAAAATTATGATCTCGCCTATTTAGTGATACTTATATTTGTCAGGTAACAGCATGAAAATATGTATAGTCCACCTGAGGAAATTAAAATAAAAAAAAAAAAGACTGCATTGTATTCATATTTAATTTAAATACAAGGTGAAAGTTGGCCAGTAAAAAAAGATATTGCTAGAAAGTATACGACTCAAGTTGAATTAGATACATGATGCAAAGAAGGTAAAGAGGGCTACATATATTTAATATAATTTTTGTGTCAAAATTAACACAAGTGTAAAGACTAGAGGAACATTGTTCTCAAACTCATAAGAATGTGAGCCTATTTAAAAATGTTTCAAAATGAAGTTAAACAAAAGAAATCAAATTATTTGAATGTTTTTGTAATGGCAAAACACCAAAAACAATAATATATGGATGAAATTATTAATAATAAATCATAATTTCATTCTTTCCATTCTAGTCCTAATAATAAGCTTACTTGGTACTGGTAATGCATTTACTTTCATTGAAGGAATTTGAATCCTATGAAAAAATTTATTGGTTATTTGGATCCTATTGCTAAAGAACAGAATCAAAAGTATCCCGCAAGTGTCCTCTAAATAGCCTCAGAATCAAGTTTGTATGGATAATAAAAATATTTTTATGAGAATGAAATTTTTTTTAAGGTTAAGAGGAGTCCATCCTCACTAAGGCAAGTTTAATTGGGAACTATAGTTGAGCATTGAATACTCCAAAGCATGTATAAGCTTCAAACATGAATATTAAAGAAAATGAATACAACTGCAATATGGTTCAAAAACATAAAGAAACATTTCACATCAACACAATACTATCTGATAGATGGCAACATGTAATAGGACAAAGCTTGATTAACTTCCTTGCTAAAAATTAGCAAAAAAATCTACATGAGAAAGTATTGAAAAAAATGGGACAACCAATTGCATTTTAGCTTGCATTCTGCTAGATATTTTCTAAATCCTCTATTTCATCTTCATAGTAGCTGCTTTAAATGTGTGGAGAACAAAACCAATTTTTATAAATATATTGAGAGAACGGAAAAATCACCAAAAAATTTTGAGAAGGTTGATGGTTAACTTGAATAATTTATCACAAAATAAAAATGATTGGTTTGAGAGCTTCCAAAATATTGTGCAACACCCATTCACCTGGTAAGATGTCTAATAACTTTAGTTAATATTAAACTTATAATTAAGTAAACTAAATATATAATGAATATTATTCTAACTTTATTTTCTCAAGCTCGTGCTTTGACCATTAGTGGATGCACTTCGAGATGAAATATTAGAATTAAAACCATTTGAAGTCAAAATCTGACATCCAACACGTTCAACTTCTACAATATAAATAAAATCATAGCAGATTCAACCAAGTAAATACAAAAAAATAAAAAAAATAAATATCTTGGGTGCGTTCAGGATTAGCAAATTGGTTGATGCCATGTAGATTAAGAAAATAAAAAATAGACCTCTCAAGTTAACTACACGCAAAGATGATAATCGTTCTATGATTTTTGATAATCTACTTTTAGATGATGGTAAATTAAACAAGATGAGAAAGAAAATGAAAGAATTGTTGTTAGATCAGATGATAATGAAGATATTGATATTCATATTGCTCGTGTACCAGAAATTAGTGGATGTTTGCAAATATCCACCAGACAAACAAGATCAAAAATCAAATGCCTGGAAAGGTTGATAAAGTGTATTTATTATGAAATATGTAACAGATTATTATTTAATTTTACTCAATATGAGTGGACTTATTATAGTAATCTTAATGCATAAAAGAAGGCAGCTGTTGTGTTGGATAGAGAAGAAGAATGAGATGACTCATATGAGAGCGATGGGGAGGAAAATAGTGCCATCAGATATCACGACAATTCCTTAAAAAATGAGACTAGCACTAATGATAATAATGATGTTGATTTTTAGAGCATAATAAATTTTATTTAAAACTTTAAAAAAACTTATTCAGAATCTAATTCAACATAGGTTTTTCTATTTTTTTATGTTTAAGAAACTTGGAACTTATATTTGATTTTCAAACTTTATACACATCCATATAATGGGTCTTTTATGAATTATTTTTTTTTAATGAACTTCACCTGTTTTCTATTTTTTCCTATGATTTCTTTGTGTTTTCATTCTGAAACCTATTGTCAATTCAATTCAAAACCAAAATTTCAAATCAATTGAAGAAATTCCTTCAATGTATGATATAGGTTTTTTTAAATCTTGATTGGCAAAACAGATCATGTGCTATTATTTTAATTTCTATAATTTTGATAATACCTAGGTGTTAACATGATAGTTATCTCGAATCAAATTGGATTGAAATTATGATAAGTATATCTACTACCTTAGGAAAAATAAGTGTATAACGAGATGATTTAGATATGAATTTTAAAATCTTTAATAATGAATTTATTATCTAGTTTCAATCCTACGAGGGCAAGTTGAATATGTAATTCTCTTGCTTAAGATACAAATATGAGTACATAATTCCATGGAAACCTTCCATGTGAAGTTATCATCTCATACCAACACGATGACTAGATTAAATTAGTAATTTTTCGATTCAATCAATTTTATTTGCATAACTTGGTATTTTCTTGTGCGCGCCTTTGATTTTAATTAAATTTGAAACTACTAAAATTCTAAGTGAAATTTACATACCTCGCACACAATTCTTATTTATTTACATATCTCACACCTAGGCATTCATATTAAATAGATAACATTTTGATGCTTCAAACATATGCATAAAAAGGAGAATCTAACCTTTAAAAAGTGTGCTATTTTTTACGCGATATTAAGATTTGAGTGCTATGCGTGTAAATATGAAAGTTTAGGAGAGATATGTAAATGCATTTAGAATAGTGTAAATTCTAATTGTAGCTATGAAATGCAACTGCTTACTAATTTTATGTTATTCAGATTTTTTGTTGATTTTCTTGAATTTATCCAATCATTATATTATCATCGTGTTCTATTTATCATATATAATATTTGTATTCAATTGCACGTGATTTATGAATCCTAAGTTCCCCATGTCATTTACATATATAGCATCATTGTAGTTATATTAGAAAATCTAATTTAAACTACCTTGCATCAAAATGGCATCATTTATCAAACCAAATTTTTGCATCATGTAGATTAAATGTAAGGAATATGTTACGAGGGCGCCTAGGTTAAGGGCAAATTTTGTCTTTTGTACGCCTAAGGGCAATTTTATCTTTTATTATTATTGTTGTTGGGTATAAATAGACTTGTTATGTATAGACTTAGGTTTGTGCATGAGATTAAGTTGTGAATCTTATGATTAGGTTTTGAAAGAAATTTCCTATCTCTCAAATTGTAGGAATTGAGAGAAATCGCCTACCTCTCGAATCGTAGGCGCTTATCTTTGTATTCTCATTGATTTGTTTGAATTATTGAGATAAGAAAATATGTTTTGACCTAATTTTTTAAGGAAAAACGTGCCGATTTTGACGTTGAATCGTATCAAATTGGTATCATAACTAAGATTTTTGGGAGATCAACATGGAATCACTGTCGGCGGAGGAAGTAATTGTTGGCATGAGAACACGCTGAGAAGCGTCGACGAGATAGCATAGCCCATGAAAGAAACGATGACATTGCAAAATCAGAGCTTGCTGGAAAAAAGATGCGCGAAGCATCGTGATAAAAAGGGACCCGAAGTTCCCATCATTCACCTTCTTCCATGTCATGTTCACGTACAAGCAAGTGTAAGGAGACGAAGAGATCGCGGCTTCTTCGTCGCGACTCAGTGTGCCAATAGAAACGTCAAGATATGCAGCTATCTGAAAAGTCATAATCGCGGCTTGCCGAGATCGAATACTGGTGTCTTTCTCCTCCTCACGTTTGTAAGTTGCGAGACACAATACAATAGTGATCATATCTAGCTGGGAAGGCGAAAGAAGCGCACAGGGATGTGAAACTTCCATTCTTTCTTCCTCTCGCACTGTCTGCGCGATCTAGTTGTGATCAGAGCTATATGGGAAAGCAGGCACGTGGGATCGCAGCACACAGAGGCCCAAAACTCCCATATTTGAGGATCACGTCAATTTGCATGCGTACAGTTCTAGTTGGTGCTACTTGGGAAGCAAGGACGAAATTAACGGGATTGATGGGAACCGAAAACATTGATTTGAAGTACAGTTGTGACAGGAGCTAGCTGAGCAGAGACAGCAAAAATTCAGGGTATAAAATTGTCTTTGAGATCAAAAATTTTTCTGAAATAGATGGCATCAAAGAAAATTGAAGATCCAGAGAAAATTTGAAGGAAGAGATGAGTCAAATCAGACCGGGAATGGAATAGGAGTTTTTTTCCATTGAAAGTCGAAGTGATGATGGATTTGAGAGCATGGGGCGGGAGATGATGAAAAAACTCATGGAGATACAATCCAATACCAAGTCGATCGCTTCAGCTGCAAACCCTAACCACGGGTTGATTAGGGAATCATTGGTTGGGATAAAAGGGAAGGAAATCGAGCGCGAAGACAAAGAGGATGACAACATCTACCAACAAGAGCGCCCCCCCGAGGTCTCAGAGAGGAGGGGGAGTGGAGATTTTCGATGGAGGGGAAAGGGTCGAAAATTGGAGGGATGGTGTAAGAGGCACAAAAAAGCACGATGGATGAAGGAGGGAAATGGGAATTGGGAGTTGGGTATGCTTGCGACCAAATGAGGGAGTTCCACCCTAGATACATGGGTGGAAATAGAGGAGGAATAGGAGGTTGGGGTGGAGAAGTTAGAGTTAGGAAGTTGAAAATGTCGATCTTCGAGGGGGAAGGCGCACATGGGTGGGTGTATCGAGCAAAACAATACTTCGCGGTGAATGAGTTATATGGGGAGGAGAAACTCATTGCAGCAATATTGTGTTTGGAGAGGAAAGTCTTAACTTGATTTCAGTAGAGGGAGACTAGATACTTAATTCGTTCGTGGGATGAATTTAAAGATTGTTTGTTGAAATATTTTTTAGCTATTCAGGAAAGAGGCCTACACGAGTAATTCTATGTCTTGACTCAGGAGGGGATTGTCATAAAATATAGAGAGAGATTTGAACTACTATCGAGATGACTGTGGATGATTTCTAAAGCAGGATTGGAGGAGTATTTCATGAAGGGGTTAAATCCCAACATAAGAGTAGCACTCCGACTAATAAGACCGCAGGGATTGAGGGAGATAATGGAGCTAGCTCAGATGTTGAAAGACAAGAATCGGATCAAGAAATTCAACAGGAGCAACACAGATAGAGCATCGTACAGAACTGTTGCAACCACGACGATGTCAAAAGTTCAGATAGTGGAAGTCCAGAGGGAGGCTGCACGGGACATGAATAACGGACCATGGTTGTGAGCAACACTTAAGTGTTTACAGAGATAGAGATTCGGGAGAAGCAAGCATAGGAGTTATGTTTTCAGTGTGATGAGAAGTTTACCTTAGGACACCGTTTCAAGGATTGAAGATTACAAATTCTCATAATGCAGGATGAGAAAGCAGAGAATGAAGAAATAGAGACGGTTGTGGAGGAGGAGTAACACTCTCATTTTTTCCCACCTTGGAAACAAGGTGCCTTTGGGAGGAGGGTATTGTTACGAGGGGGGCCTAGCCTAAAAGCAATTTTGTCTTTTGTATGCCTAAGGGCAATTTTGTCTTTTATTATTATTATTGTTGGGAATAAATAGGCTTATTATGTCTAGTATTAGATTTATGCACGAGATTGAGTTGTGAGTCTTAGGTTTAGGTTTTGGGAGAGATTTCCTACCTCTCAAATTGTAGGAATTGGAAAAGATCGTCTACTTCTCGAATTGTAGGAATTGGAAAAGATCGCATACCTCACAAATTGTATGTGCTTATCTTTGTATTCTCATTGATTAGTTTGAATTATTGAGATTAAAATAATAATAATAATAATAATAATAATCAGCTTTGCCCTAATTTTTTCTAGAAAAACATGCCGATTTTTAAGTCAAATCGCATTAGAACATTAATTGGATCATGAAGGAATTATAAATGATGCAATTAAATAGTTTATGATGAGCTGTGAGTTTAAAAGAATGCATAAACTATTGTAAGATTCAAACTTATATTCTTATCTTTAAGGTGGATCAAATATTTCGTAAGAAAAAAAAAACCCGTGTGTTTTCCAAAGAGTTAACGTGACAAACCAAAATAGCCAAAGGGGCATACTGCTTTTTTTTAAACCTGTAGCACGTTGTAGTCCGTTGTCATAACCTTCTATGGAATTGAAAAGCTGCAGTTAACTTTTCTATTCTGCAGGTTGAGCTACAAATGTAAAACTTCTAAGATGTGAGTCATTCTTTTTTTCTTTCATCTATTATTTATGAACAAATAGCTTACATTTCTACCCAAGAAATGCATTGCAACACACACTACTATGATGCAAGCCATTAGTCTGTTCCAAACTAAACTGATCATATCTGTTGGGAAAAAATTTAAATTTTACATCATGATTCAAGGAATTGGCAACAAAACATATTTTTCCCCTCTTCTATTCAACGGGATAAAGGTTAAAAGACATAAAGTTACATCAGGCAGTTATCTGATTAAGGACACCAATGTACATAAATTAGGAAGATTAACATACATACAATTCAGTTCCTATGTATTTGCATATCTAACACATAAATTTCAATTGTTACATAAATGTCACCTTACCTATATATGCAAAGGTGTACTTCTTTTTAAAAGTTAAAACAGTGGCAGATTTAATGTGATAAGAAAGAGTTGGGAGGTAAAAATGTAAAAATTTAAGTTGAGGTTTCAGATATGTAAATACATAAGAAGGTGTATGTAAATGCACCCATAAATTAACACCCCCTAGCGCCAACTCAAATTGTCAAAAAACAGAAAAAACAACTACTGACAGAACAGCCAACATGTGACCAAAATAACTAACATTAATGCAATTTAATAGAAAATATGCATCTTGGCCTCTGATTTCCTGTTGAATATACATGCATAATCATAGAAATAAATGCACAAGCTAATCCTCAACATCCTTTATATAACGTTATTTTCTCTGTCCTGTCAGTATAGCAGAAATGCCCAAGTTAACGCCAATGTCCCACTTATATTTTATGTTAGGGAAATTTACATACATACCACAGAATTCTTATGTATTTACATGTCTAACACCCCAAGTTTGATATTTACACTTCTAACACTTTGGTATGATGTATTTCACTTTTAAAAATGTAGTGATGGTGATATTTTCGATCTAATGTTTAAAATTTAAGTGGAATGCCTGCAAATATGAATGTTTAGGTGTTGGATATGTAAATATATAAGAACTGTTTGCTATGCATGTAAATGTCCATATATGTTATTGCATAGAATGGCATTCACATAATTGAAATTACAATTTTCACCAGGCCAACAATTTCTTCAACTGTTAATCAACATTTGGTGAAAATTAAGAGATTGAAATATGCACAAATTAACATACCATTGACAACAAGCCTGGACCTGTGTGCTTTGCAATGAAATTTTCATCCTCAAACTTACTCCCATAGATGCTTATACAACCACTTCCATCGCCCTATAAGCGACATTTAAATTTTAAGGAAACAGTTTGCACTAAAATGCTACATAAAATAAATCTAAGCTACTCGTGAACTCTTCTAACACAGATAAATTTACAATTTAATCATTTTAAAACAAATAAAGGTGAAAACTAACTGTGAAGCAAACTCACGTAAAGTAAATCACTTCTCAAATCTAAACTGGGAAAATAATATATAAATAAAAATATATTAACTATTGCAATCATATAAATTAGAAAATAATTCAACTGTAAGACATGCTCAGTGTTTGTAAATCAAACTCAGTGAGAAGATCACTTCTTTGCATTATTATTATTATTATTATTATAAATCACAAATGAGTCAAAATCCACACATAAATAATGATTCTCACGGCATTCATAGGGACAGTAAAGTAGCAACCAACCATAAAGAATCTTTCTTAGTCAAGGAGGATTTTGTATTAACTATATTGTTTTATTTGATTTCCATAAAGATTTCAAACATGCTTTCAAGACATAAATCAATTTTTTAGAAGTTAATAGGACTATCATTGAGTTAAGCAGAAAGACAGACCTTAAGAAAATCACCAGCCTGAATCATGAAATCCTTAATAACTCGATGAAATTGGCAACCTTTGTAGCCAACCGGTACTCCCGCTTTTCTGCAGTTCAACTCTATACAATCATTGAGAAGCTTTAATAAGATGTAATTTGGAAAACAGGATTTCTGGGATGTACTCTCACAATAAAAACATTATTTTGGTGGAAAAAACAAAAAATGACATTCAGATTTTGAATGATTCAGCACTCACCCACTCAAATGAGAGCTCAACAAAACAAATAAAATATAAAGATGGGATAATTACATACAAACAACCCGAAACATTGATGCTTTAAAATTAACCACTCAGGTGATGTTATTAGACTATTGAACCGATGTATTTACGCTTGTCACAATCAAACTATTGATAATTTAATACAAATTAAAGTTATGGGTTGAGGTTCTACCATGAATTTCGATATTTCAGGGAGAATTTGAAAAATGGATGAAAGAGTGTGGTTCATTTGTAAATATGAAGTTTTGGGTGGTTTATAAAGATATAAATCTGCATTCACCTGTGAACTTAAGACAAGAGTCTCGCCCAGCAATGGAAAATACCAGAAAGCTTGCTATTATAGTATAAAATCAAGATTGTTTCAAAAGAAAGCCCGCTAAAGTTATCTCAGTACTTTGGCCAAGTGGAACTTGAAAGCATTGTGTGGAGTATGTGTACGAATTCATCACTGTTGGTGAAAAGATAATAGCATAACATTTGGGCAGAAACAGAAGTATATAAATTTTTCGCAACAAGATAGTTCAAAGAATACCTGTATTCACCGGTGCAGAGCTGCCTGCATGGTAGATACAAACAAAACATCCATTAGCCTAACAATCAATCAGTTAATCTAGATGATCCCGAACATAAATTTGCTCGGAAATATCAATTTTGTAAGCAGATTGGGCGCTAATTTAAAGGCTAGGTCTAGGGTTATAAGTGTTTTAGGGATGGTGAGGAAAAACTGGGTACCTGAAATTCTCGGCAGTCTTGGGGGCTATATCAGAAAAGAGCTCCATCTTGATGCGGCCAGCTGGAATGCTGCCTATGTTGACATCGAAGAAGACAATCGGGTTTTTAGGGTTCGGAGGCCGTTGATGCCACTCTACCGTGGCCGCAGGTGGAATCGGAGGAGCCGCCATCGTTGCGTTTGTGTTGGCCGCCGCGGTACCAGAAGCCATCGCGATTTGGAGAGATCGAGAGGATGGAAATATGGAAATATGGAAATATTTTTACATGCCTATTTTTTTTTTAATTGCTGATAGTATTATAGTTTTTGTTGGTGTAAATATAAAAATTTAGAAAAAATAATATGTAAGTTTAAATGTGAGATATAAAAATACAATACAATTTTACGCTACTATGCAAATGCCCCCATAAAAAAAGAAAGACATATCACTCAATTTTTAAGTATTTACTTATATTTCACCTAATTATGTGTGTGTGTATAACATCTTAGGCATATTTCACTTTTTAAAAGTGAAAATTGACACTCCACCAATAAACTCCATCATTCAACACATATCTCTAAGTATGACGCAAATCTTTAGGTAAACTTTTAAGAAAGAAATGTTCACATATTGAAAAAAATTTATCCAAAACTCAGATTTCAACAAACTTATTGTCAAACTCACCAGCTTGATGAGACGAACTTGATGATACAAATATTGATATAATCCAAGTTAAATCAAGCACATATCAAGTCATTGAACGACTTTTGGAAAACTTTCTGATCATATTTGGGAAGTCAAATGAATGTTGAATTTGATGAACTTATAGTCGAATCGAGTGTCCAGACAAGATGAGTCCAGTGAGCCCAAGTTCACTCAATTCTCACATTATTAAGGCGCTTAAATGGCTATCAGATGTTGTCCAATTTAGAGAATTTCCATGGGTCGTCTAGTTAGAGCAGTTCAAATTTCATCATTAATTGCAATCGGGACTCCATACATAGAGCCCCGCCCCTCTCATGAAAATGGGAGAGATCTTGAGACACGAGAAATAACTTGAAGCTTTAAGTATGAGCTAAAGTCCAACATTACTCTTGCAGCCGTCAACCACTGTCGTCCGCCGTCGACCATCATTTGTCGCCCGTCGACGATCATCATTGTCCTCCATCTACTCATTGTGATAAGTTTATTTGCACAATGATTTTGTAGCTCGGAAGATTGTGTAACATTTTCCCACCTGTCAGACAATTGTAATCTTTAGTTTATAATATATTATTTCAGTTGGGTTTGTCGTCGTGGTATTTTCTCTTTCCATATTTTTCACTTAAAAACTTATAGTGTCTCAATTGGTTGTTTCTTTCATCTAAGTGTGCACTGAATTCTCGTGTAATACTAAGACGATAATCAATCATTCTACCTCTTCGAATTTTTTAGCACACATCAATTTGACGCCATCAGTGGGAAATTTTTCACGTGATACAAAAGATTGGATAATTTAAATATAAAATGCAAAATTTAAGTGTTATTTATATAAATTTAGCTATTAACTAGATGTTGGTCCAATAAAAAAAATTGTCATGTTTTTTATAAGAAATGAAAGCGATTGCCTACCAAATAATTGGGAGGCAAAGCTTATATTTTCTTACTGGCAGATCAAACGATTAAAAAAATAGTCCAAGCTTTTACTCATTAACTTTTTTTTTCCTTTTTTTTTAATTCTTTTGTTAACCAAATTAACTAAGAGTAATAAATAATTATTTTATACATTGACAATGACACTTGATAGTTGTTGCATTATTGAAAAATAGAATGAATAGACTGAGGTTTTGTATATGAGTGCAAAATTACCCCATATAAATATCTCATTATCGTCTTCCAACCATCATGGTCATCATTGTCACCTGATTATCATCGTTTGATCATTTTTGTAGTTATTCAATCATTATCTCCTAATCGCCTTTATCCGATCGTCATCACCTTAGTATCACGCCGTGATCATTCAAACTTCGTCATCTACCCTTATTGTCTAATTATCATTATCAGCACTCAATTGCCATCTTCATTGTCAATCAAATTCCATTATTACACTACTAGATTTATAAAAAAAAAAGGAATTTTAGAATACCAATCACTCTAAACATAGAATATAACACTTTAACCAATCTAAATTTTTACTCCCTCATATTTACTATGTAAAATTGTTGATGCATATCATATATATATTTTTATTTGTATAAAAGCAAGATCTTTACGAAAAATTCTCATTTTGCCGCAACAATTTCTTAAATTTAGAATGATAATGATAATCTACAGCCGCAAAATTTTCATTTTGCCATAAAATCTCATACCTTTTCTCCCTAAACAAATGAAAGAAAAGGGGAAGTGCTAAACCACCTCTAATGATTCAGAGGGATTGAAAAGTCTGCATAAAAGAGGTTCTGACAGCAAAGTAGACGAAACAAACGGAGAACAGCTTTCTTGAAACCTATAAATGCAGATAGTTTTGTCTCTTAGCTGATTCCTCGACTCTCTCTCACTCTCCCTAATGCTTATCTTTACTTATAGAGATATCTTTTCCACTCCAATTTTGCTTACAATTACTTCTATTGATAGGTAAATCGCAATCATTGACGGCTTATACTTTTGAATTACAAGTAATGATTTCATGGCTTAATTGTAGTAAATATAGGCTTAAGGAGAAAAAAAAAAGATTTTTGTTAAAGAAGTTGTGTAGGATTTGTGGAGCAGAAGCAGTGGCAAGCCAGGCTGAAAGGGAGGGAAGATGTAGGGATGGTTATTTGGTCCTGGGGAGGCTTTTATTTCTCAGGGTCCCGCTATTCTTGTCCGCCGTATCGTATTGTTGTTAGTATTTTCCTCGTATTTTCAGCCAGATTGAAATGCTCCTTCTAAATTTCTGGCATGGTGGCGAGAGGGGTAGCGAATTTATCATCTGTTTTTGTTTGTTCAGTTGCAATTGCTCTGAAGAATAAGGCAGGTTATTGGTTCTTCTTCTTCTTCTTCTTCTGCTTCTTCTTCCTCTTCTTCCTTTTTCTTCTTCTTCTCATTTGTTATCCCTTGTTTATGTTTAGGTCATCTGTTGCAGCTTTGTTTTCACCACAATTGTTTTCCCTTTCCTGTTTTTTGGATTGCTTGGGTTCGGATTTTGTTCTGCATAGGCTATGATGCTGTGGCTTCCATGGTTAATTCTTTTGTTTGCAGGATTTGTGATTTGGAGTTTCATTCCGGAGAGAAAATTCAATCTTTTTATACTTTTTTTGAATTTGTAGTGAAACGACTGGAATCGATTGGTGTGGTAGCGTCAGTTTTAGTGAAAACACATCTTTTTGTACAGAAATTTATCGTCTCTCTTTCGTTTTTTAAGGGTTTGTATTATTCAGATGAACTGCTTCTGATACTCCAGATCTCACAGCTTCTGAATGGCTGCTGCTACTGCAATTTTTGTAAATTATTGGACTGTAATGAGTTGATGGAATGACTGTGCTTCCACTGCGTGTCAAAATTTATTCAATTTTTTTGACACATACCAGTCGATCTTATGTATTTACATATCTAACTCCTAAATTTTGCCTTCTACATCTATGCACCCAAATCTCTTATATCAAATTTAAAGTAACCCCATTTTAACTTTTCAAAATGTGAAATGCACCTTTTCATGTATAGATAAGGTGGCATGTATGTAAACATTGAAGTTTAGGTGTTAGATAAGTAATAAAATAGGAATTTAGTGGCATGTATCTCTTCCTTGTTTTAACTATTGCTTTTGTCTTGTGATTGGAATTTAATCTTTCTTGTAGATCTGCTCTTACAGGGTATACAATTGATTTTTTTCCCCTTCACAGTTTCTTCTTGAGTATTCTCATGGTTTTGGCAACTTTCTGCATAGTTCTATGACCTTTGTGGCGCTTTCGTTGAGTACTTAAACTTCATTTACTCTGTATGAAGGCTGTAAAGTTTTTTGTTGGGGGTCTTCTTCTTTCACTTAGTTGATTTCATCAACAAAGTGAAGAAAAAAAAATACTGTTTTGTTGTGCTTTTTCGATACTTCATGATCCGGGTTTTGGGTTCCGGACATAATTTCATACTTTCTATGATAATATTTTGAATGATTTACATACATTACACCTAATTCATATATATTTACATATATAACACTTAAAGTTCACTTTTTACATACATGCCATCTTATCTGTATATGAAGAAATGTAATTCATTTTTTAAAAGTTGAAAATGGTGATATTTTTGATGTGATATGAAAGATTTGGGTGATTTAAATGTAAAAAAAGTAAAGTTTAGGTGTTAGATATGTAAATACATAGGAATTGGGTGCTATGTTCTGCTTAGTATTGTGATAGTTTGGCTGCCAATGCTATGTTAGTGAGGCAGCGAAGCATTTGTTGTTGATATTTTAATGAAACACTTGGAACCAATGTTGGAAGGAGAGAGGGGTTGGGGGTGGCTCTAGCTTCCTTTAGATCCAAGAAAATCATATGAAAATATGTGCAATATTAAAACTGTTATGTTGTGGAGCCTGATCGGAACACCCGCTTGCAAGCAGACAGAAATGCCGACGCATAGGCATCAGCTATGGGCGCTCAAGCGTTCATTGGGTGCGGTTTGGCAGACAAGCCGGCACATAGGCGCCTGTCATGGGCGCTTATGCGTCCACTATATCGTGGGCGCAACAGTGGAGTTGGCACATAGGTGCCAACCCTTGGGCGCCTAAACAACCAACTTGGAGCTTCGGTCCAAAAAGCTTGGGGCATAGGTGCCAAGTTTGGGCGCCCATGCGCCAGGGGAAGTTTGCACGGGATTTCAGTTTTTATGTGAGAATTCAAGTAGTGTAATTTAGTGGCTTGGGTTTCTTCCTACGGTATTCTTCGACAAGGATTTTTGCGTCGGATCAGAGAGAAATGCTTGTGGAGCGAGTCATGTAAGTTTCTTTGTGTAAAGAGAAAAAATGGTGTGATTTCTCTATAAAAAATTTTAAATTTCATAGTGAAATTTTTGGTGGTGAGGCTCCGTGGTTTTTGCTGTTCTCGATTTCTTTTACTTTAAATTCTCATGTGCATTTCTAGTTGTTTTGATTGTGTTTCCAATTTAATTCTTTGTTCCAGTTTTCTTAAATTGGTGCTATCATGTTATTTTGTGGTGTGGTTTAGTTTCTAATTGATCCTAAGCCCCAATAAAGTTGAGAATTATTTTTGAAATTCCTATCAAATTGGTATTAGAGTGAGGGTTCGATTTAA
This sequence comes from Phalaenopsis hybrid cultivar, assembly GCA_002079205.1. NCBI lineage: Eukaryota > Viridiplantae > Streptophyta > Magnoliopsida > Asparagales > Orchidaceae > Phalaenopsis > Phalaenopsis hybrid cultivar. Next base: position 135,141 of record JXCR01142950.1, on the reverse strand, counting down.
GTGGTAGCGATGGCCGAAGAAGCAGGGTTCAAACAGTAGAAGTTCAATGGGACAAACTTCACGTTCTGGAAGATGTAGGCGAAGAATTTACTGTATCTGCAAAAAATATATTTGCCACTAGAGGGAATCATAAGAAAGTCTGAGTTTATGCCTATGGAGGAATGCAAAGTGTTTGATCAAACAACATTAGGTTTAATCCGGTTGTCACTTTCCTCATCCGTTGTGTTCAACATTGTGAATGACAAAATTATGGTTGATCTTATAGTGTCACTGAACAAGATGTACGAAAAACCTTTGCTTCCAATAATGTTTTTCTAATGAAGAACTTATTCAACATGAAGATGGTGAAAGACATTTCAGTGGCAGAGTATCTCAATAACTTCAACATTGTCACGAGTCAGTTGTGTTATGCAGGAATAAAATTTGATGATGAGGTCAGAGTACTGGTGATACTATCTTCATTGCCAGAAAACTGAGATTGTTTGGTAATGGCGGTAAGTAATTCATTAGGGACTTCGAAGTTGAACTTCGATGACATCATGGGTTTGATGCTGAATGAAGAAGTTCACAGAAAAGCATCGAATGGTAAATCTTCAGATTCTGCATTGAATGCTTCTAACATGGGAATGATTTTGGGCAGGAATGCAGGCAGGGGCAGATCCAAGCAGAGGAGAATGTTGGAACTGATGTAGAAGAGCCATTTCAAGAAAAACTGCAAAGCTTTAAGGAAAGTTGGTGGTGGAAGATAAGAAAATAGTTACTCTACAAATGTCTTCGCCGGTGAAATCCAAAATGACTCTCTGGTGTTATCTCTAGTTAGTACGAAATCTTGGATAGTAGATTCAAATTGTCTTTTTTCATGTTTGCCCCAATAAAAAAGTATTTAAAAATTACACTTATAGTGATTTAGGGAAGTTTTATTCGAGAGATAATAATGCCTACAGTATAGTAAGAAAGACTGATGTTGCTATCAAACTGTCGAATGAAATAGTCTGGAAGCTTACTAAAGTTAAGCATGTTCCAAGTTTGAAGAGAAATATCATCTTTGTGAGACAGCTGACAAAGTCATGACTTGTGATAACTTTTACGGTGGTTTGTGGGAGGCGATGAGGGGGGCATTAGTGATGGTATAGGGTAACATTGAAGGCATCTTTATTTGATCAATGAAATTACTAATTTCATTGATGTGGCTCGACTAGGGTGGATGCACGTCTTGTGACACCGTAGGCTTGGTCCTATGAGCTAGAATGGTATGAAGTTTCTACTTTCAAAGAATAAGCTTTAGGATTTGAAATCAGTTGATCTGGATTTCTGTGAAGATTGTATTTATGGCAAGTAGAACAAATTTTCTTTCTTTAAGAGTGAGTCAGTGGTTAAATAAAAAAAACTGGAGTTGTGCATACTGATGTATAGGGTCCTACTTCAGTTTAATCCATCGAAGATTCTCGCTATTTTGTCACGTTCATTAATGATCACAAGAGAAAGTTTTGGGTTTATTTCTTGAAACAAAAATTTGATGTGCTTGAAGTTCTTAAGAAGTGGAAGGCTGCGGTAGAAAATGAGACAGACTTGAAGTAGAAGTGACTCATATTATATAATTAGTGCGAGTATCGTGATCAAAAGTTCAAAAATGTTTTATAGAGAGGGCCAGACATGAGTTCACTGCCCCAAGGACACCACAACGAGATGGTGTAGCTAACCGTATACAAAACAATCATGGAGCGTGCTAGGAGCAGTAGACTGCATGCAGGCTTGCCAAAATAGTTTTGGGCTGAAGCAGTAAACATTACAGTTTATTTGATTAACCATAGTTCATCAGTATCTTTGGAGGAAGGCTTACTTGAAGAAGCTTGGAGTAACAAAAAGATTTGTATAGCTTATTTAAGAGTATTTGGGTGTTCTGCATATGTGCATGTTTATGCAGAGTTTAGGAGCAAGCTTGACTCAGAAGTATGTCTAGTGCGCCTTCATTGGATATGACTCGATGAATTTGAGTACAAATACTGGGGTTATCAAAATAAAAAAATCATCAGGAACAGATACATCACTTTCAGTGAAATGAAGATGTACAAGAACGATGTCAGAACTTGGGACAGTCCGTCAGCTACTTCTGAAGAATCCAGATGTGTTGTGATAGAAAATACTGGTGATCGGAGGACAGAGAAAGAAGAAGTGCTTCTCCAGAAGGGGTACAAGAAGTTCCTCAGTCACATGCTACAAAAGTCAGAAGATCCAACAGAGTGATACGACTTGTAAAAATGTATTTTTCTTCTTTACACTGTTTGTTACTAACAAATAGTGTTGAACCAGAGTGCCTTAAGGAGACCACTCAAGTTGAAGGTTCAAGGGAGTATGAGCTTGCTATGGATGAAGAAATGCAATCTTTGGAGTCAAATCAGATTTGTGATTTGACGGTACTACCAAATGAGAAAAGAGCACTACACAACAATTGAGTCTAAAGGCTGAAAGCAGAGTCAGATGGTAGCACCGCTACAAGACAAAACTTGTTTCTAGAAGAAGGAAGGAGTGTATTGCACAGAGATCTTCTCTCAAGTGGTGAAGATGACGACTGTCAAAGTTGTGTTGAGTTTGATAGCAGAGGAAGATATGCATTTGGAGCAGATGGATGTAAACATAACTTTCTTATATGGAGATGTGGAGGAGGAACTGTACATGATACAACCATAAGGTTACGAGGTTCCGAACAAATAATGTTTGATATGCAGATTGAAGAAGAACATTTATGGCTTGAAGCAAGCCCCAAGACAGTGATACAAGAGATTTGATAGGTTCATGTTAGACAATGGGTACTTAAAGTTCTGGGCAGACCATTGTTGTTTCATCAAACACTTTGATAATTGCTATATCTTACTTTTTTTATATGAGGGTGACATGTTGATTGTAGGGGCAAATATAAAGAAAATCGGGGGATTGAAGATGCAAATATCAAGTGAGTTTGAAATGAGGATTTAGGTCCAACCAGGAAGATCCTCAGGATGAGAATCAACAGGGACAGGAGTGCAGGAACGTTGAAGTTGTCACAGGTAGAGTATGTCAAGAAGATCCTACAGAGGTTCAATATGAATGAGACGAAACCAGTTAATACTCCCTTAGGTAGTCACTTCAAACTATTTAAGGAGCTATCACTTAACTCTAAAGCAGAGAAAGCACAGATAGAGAGAATTTTGCATGCTTCAGCAGTTGGAAGTTTGATGTATGTGATGATTTGTATCAGACCAAATATTGCATGTGCAGTGGGAGTAGTCAGCTAGTGCATGAGCAATCCAAATAGGTATCGTTGGGAGATGGTAAAATTGATTTTCAGGTATCTGAGGGTAATATGACACTTTTTTATGGAAGTGCAGTGATCAGTCTACAGTGATTTGTATATTCATATCTGATAGGAGATATGAATAGTAGGAGAAGTAAAACGGTGAATTGGGTTTCTAGGTTGCAGAAGATCATTGTGCTTTCAACTACGAAGCCAAATATATTGTCATCACTGAGGCTAGCAAGGAGATGATTTGGCTACAGAGTTTCATGGAAGAATTAGGCAAGGAGCGAAGGATTAAAAAAATATACAGTGACAGTATGAGTACAATTCTTCTTGTTAAAAACGTTGTTTTTCATTCCAGGACGAAACACAGTCAACTGATGTATCATTTTAATTGCTCTCTCCTTGAAGATGAGCAGTTGTTCTTGGAGAAGATACGCACAACTCAGAATCCTATGAATATGTTGACGAAAGTGGTGACTATTAAGAAAATGAAGCTATGCTTGGCTTTAGTTGGGTTTCATAAGGGTTGAGAACAGGGGTGAGCCACACCATTGTACGAGACCACGGTATGTGATGATACAATTCAATGGAGGTGCAGGTACAAAGGACTGGTATTGGGTGCAATTAGTCTCCAAGTGGGAGATTGTTGTGTTGTGGAGCCTGATTGGAATACCATGGTGCAAGCAAGTAGAAATCCTGGCGCATAGGTGCCAGCTATGGGTGCTCAAGCGTCCATTGGGTGCAATTTGGCAGAGAGGTCGGCGCTATGGGCGCATATGCACCCATTATATTGTGGGTGCAGTAGTGGAGTTGGCACATAGGCGTCAACCTTGGCCGCCAAAGCGCTCACTTGGCGCTTTGGTCCAAATAGCTTGGGGCATAGACGCCAAGTTTTGGCGCCTATGCGCCAGGGGCAGTTTGTACTGGTTTTTAGTTTTTATATCCAAATTCAAGCGGCGTAATTTAGTGGCTTGGGATTTCTTCCTTCGACATTCTTTGACGAGCATCCAAGTGAAGGAGAGAAGTGTCGAAGAGGTGGATTTCAGTGATTCAGCTTGATTTTTGCGTCGGATCAGAGAGAAAAGATTGTCGAGCGAGTCCTGTAAGTTTCTTTGTGTAGAGAGAAAACTAGTGTGATTTCTCTGTAAAGCTTTCTGAATTTTATATTGGAATTTTTGGTGGTACGTGGTTTTTTTCCATTCTTATGTTTTTCCACATAAAATTCTCGTGTGCATTTTTTTGTTGCTTTGATTGTGCTTTCTATTTAATTCTTTGTTCCGGTTTTCTCGAACTGGTGACATTCTCTTGTTCTGTAGTGTGGTTTAGTTTCTAATCGATCATAAGCCCCGATAAAGATGGGGATTGTTCTTAGGATTCTTATCAAAACTTTATGCTTAAATTTACTATAACTATGTATATTATAGAAGATTTGTACCTTCTAAGTTTGAGATAAACCCATTCGCCTCTTTTCACTTGAAATCCCAACTCTGTTACTTCTCGGAATGTGATTTGACACGAAGATGCTAGTTGCTTTTGAAATGTTAGTGGTTTTTCTTATTAAGCGTTGTTGTTATGAAGTTTTTATTTGTGGAAAGGATGGATGAACTGGATATAAAGTTGGGGCATTTACATACATACCACCAAATTCCAATGTATTTACATATCTAATACTCACTTTTTTTTTAACCTTTCCTCTGTTCAAATCTTTCATACCACATCAAAAATACCTCCATCTCAACTTTTAAAAAGTGAAAGAAATATTTTCATCAATAGGAAAGGTGGCATGTACGTAAAAATTGAAGTATAGGTGTTAGATATGTGGGATTCATAACAGTCTGAGTGGTATGCATGTAAAATCTTCTTATAAAGTTTTAACCTGTGAATGTAATTATTCTTGTACCTATGACCATACAAAATGGATGCTATATTTAGGCTTATATCTGTGAATGTTATTTTTTTTATCTTCCATATCATCATCCTTAGCTCAGTTATTTGGTGTCTGGATTCTTTTAATTTGATTCTTCCTTACTATAGGTTCATATCTAAAATGAAAATTGTTTCAGTTGTGGAATTCCTTCGCTTTTTTTTGGCATTATTCATTGTCCTTACTGTATGTTCTGTTACTTTGTACAAAATTACAATGTTTCTTCAGTTTAGCAACATCTGTGGAAATTACATTTCAATTTTATATGATGTTATTGATTCACATATGACAACATAAAAACTGATCTATGGGACACTTCAACTTAATATAATGTTATAGATTTGTGGAGAACATTAGAGAAGAAACTTGATAGAAATGAGTACAGCCAAAGTGAAACGCTGTGTGGGCAAATATGAGCTCGGCCGGACCATCGGCGAAGGAACTTTCGCAAAGGTCAGGTTTGCAAGAAACTCCAAGACAGGGGACGCTGTTGCTATCAAGATTCTTGATAAGGAGAAGGTCCTTAAGAACAAAATGGTTGAACAGGTTTTCTTCGAACTTATATTACTTATAAATTTCTCATGTTAAGTTGCTTGTCGATTTGGGGGGAGTTGGAATCTAGTACATGAGCATTTCATCCGACCAAATCTGTAAAATTTCTATAATTTACAAAGTTTGGGAGAAATTCTTAGAAGATATATTTCACCTTTTAAAATTAAAATATTGTCATTTTTTATGTGATATGAAAGATTTGGGCGGTGTAAATGTAAAAAGTAAAGTTTATATGGTCTAGGAAAAATTTTCATACCCAGCACACAATTCTTATGTATTTAGATATCTCACACCTAAACATGCATATTTATATAGATAGCACTTTGATGCTTCAAACCTATGCATGAAACCTGTATCTTACTTTTAAAATGGTAATAGTGTTATTTTTGATGTGATATTAAATATTTAAGCGCTATGTTTGTAAATATGAAAGTTTAAGTGTGAGATATGTAAATCATAAAAATTGTGTGCTATTTATGTAAATGTTATGTTAGTCTATTACATTGATAAATGCATACTTCTCTTGCTTGGTTTCTATTTTGAGGGAAAAAAAAGTCTTTAGTTCAGTAGCTTTTTGAGAGGAGGGAGAAAGAAAAGGAGGGAGGAGGGTCAAATAGACAAAGAATTTCTGGGTTATACGAAGAATTAACAATATGAATTTCTACTAACTATTACTATGTGCATACCAAAATGCATACTTTGACAAAGCCATATATTTTTGGAGTCACTCAAAAAGCTAACAATGTGAATTTCTAAGGGGCTGTTTGGTATCATATTTGATTTTGATTTTGATTTGAAATAAAATATATTTGGTAGTATGTTATTTCTAAGAAGTTTAAAAATATTTAAAAGTTATTTTGAGTGTTTTTAAAAAAAAGATTGATTTGTTTTTAAAAATAAATATAAAGACATGTTAAAAGTGAACGAAATGGTTCTCTTTAGCTTGCGATTCTATTTGAACTCAAAGCCAACCACATGTCGTGTTTCTCAACACTGCAGATCAAACGGGAAATCGCTACTATGAAGTTAATCAAACATCCTAATGTTGTTCGTCTTTATGAGGTAACTTTCCAAGCTTTTCATCATTATTTTTCTGTATTTTAATTTAATTTTCAGCTTTATTACCTGCTCACTTTTCCTACTAATGTCAATAACCAGTATAATTTGTTGTCATGATGGTGCTCAAGTTTCAAAATGCATATTAACAGTCTTGATTTTCACACTTCTCTACTTTCGCCTATTAATTTTGTTTATATTTCTTCTTAAAAGTCTTGTTTTGTGAATTGCTCTTCTTTAACTATTTATTTAAATTTCTTCATTATGCATAACTCATACACTCATATGGTAAGCGACTACTCTTATGAATGTACTTAGTCTGTCAAATTTATTCGAGCGGCGAATGTTATAAGAAGGATTTGTTCTGGCAAATCATCCATTTTTTGTGTTTTCAGGTTATGGGAAGCAAAACAAAGATTTTTCTTGTTCTTGAATTCGTTAAGGGGGGAGAGCTATTTGACAAAATTGTAAGTCTCCAAGTATCTAATTTTGCGCTCATTTTTCATCTCTCATAGCTATCTTGAAGTCTTTCTTAGGGGACATTCACATATATACCACACAATTCTTATATATTTACATATCTAATGCCTAAACTTTCATATTTACATACAGAGCACTCAAAGTTTTGACATCACATCGGAAATATTACAAACTTCTTAAAGTAAAATACACATTTTCATGCATAGATTTTTACTATCAAACTTTAGGCGTTCGACATGTAAATGCGTAAGAACTATTTGGCATGTATGTAAATTTCCCCCTTTTTACTGTAAAAGTTGACTTCCTTGTTATAAGTTACAGTAGTCGCAAGTTTTTATATTTTTTTGTAATTGATATTATCATTTGGGGGAGGAGGTGATGGTAAGTCTGCAAGCTCATGACTCTAAATCTGTGCCCTCCCAATGAATAGCAAAATCCATAACTACAAAGCAATCAGGCTGTCATAACATAATCATATTTGATATTTTTTTTTTTTCTGAAATAATTACTATAAATAATGAAGGTTAACCATGGCCGGTTGAGGGAGGATGAAGCAAGAAAATATTTTCAGCAACTAATTAATGCTGTTGATTACTGCCATAGTAGAGGCGTTTACCATCGCGACTTGAAGGTATGTTTTTATAAAATGCTAAAAAAATTTAGATTATTTCATTCCAAGTGATCTTACTTATTTGCTGTAATTTCTTTTTTTGGCAGCCAGAAAATTTACTACTTGATGAAAACGGTAATCTCAAAGTCTCAGATTTTGGATTAAGTGCACTGTCTCTGCAAGTAAGGGTAAGCTAATCTATTCAAACATCAAAGCTGAATATTTATGTAATATGGGAAAAAAAAAAGGCTTTTTGGCTTAAATTAGTTTAAATGAAACCTCAATATTTTTGTAATATGGAAAACTCTGTTTTATGCCATCTATAAGCTGAATTTGTTTGGAGAATTTTGTAAAAGAAATTTTGTTAAGATAGATGAAATTGTGAGGTGCAAACTTTTTTTTAATTTAAAAAGGAACTTGTTTACCTATTGCTAGCGGACTAGCTTCTCTCCATAAGTTTGGCAACTTGGGGGATTATATTTTTGTATATATTTTTGAAATCTTCAAATTATAAATCTCTTATACTTTCTTATATTTAAAATTAAAATTTTCTTTAATTTCTCTTTTGTACAAATATAAAATTTTCAGTTAATTTTTTTTCCGCAGTTGATTTGTTTGAAGTTAGCAATGAATTAGTAATCTTGTAGGGCTATACATAACCTCTATTTGAAGATATTGAATGAATGATATGAGTGAGATAAGTTTCCCCCAAATCTGTGTTTGCTTCCCTTTATCTCCCCTATCTTTAAAACTTCCTCACTAGGTTGTTTCACGCCGGAATCGCCATTGGTGCTATGAATCTGCCGACAAAGCACGTCGGACCACGTGCTACAAAAAACTCCGGCAACACACGCCGGATTTGCTGTCGTCAAAGCCGAACCACTCTCAGATCACGAACCCGAAGCTCTGATTCCAATTGTTATGTGAAAACAATGCGGAAGTGTAGAAATTTACATAACAACAATCAAACACAAAAGATTTACGTGGTTTAGTGTTGAATTGATTCATCTACGTCCAGGAGAGGGAGATTTCACTAGTATCGGATTGGGAGAAACAAAGAACGGTCTAGGGTTACAACTCAACACTTGCGCTCCATACCTCTCTCACGAGTACTAGGTTCTCATTTATGGAGGAGACTGAGAGCATATAAGAAAATAAATCAAAAAAGAAACAAATCAATTAAAATGATACCACAAAACAACAACTATAACGCTCACCAATTTGTATTATTGATCTATATGTTGTATTCAAAATATCCATTTGTCCTGTTGCATTTTCATTCATCTTTTTGCTGACCTTTCTATAATAAATACTATTTTCTTATGAAAACTATTTGCAAAATTCTTACAGGTAATAGTTTCTGTGATGGTGTAGATACTTGCAATGCTCTTTAATTAATATACTGTGAAAATCTTTTTTTTTTTTTTCGCTCTCAGCTGTTATTTAATTGATCTCTTATTTTTAATTTCTGATATAGTTTTGTTGGTTAAATTCGATTTTTGATGTTAAATCATAATTAAAATTTCATCTAGGCTGATGGTTTACTTCATACTACTTGTGGGACTCCAAATTATGTTGCTCCAGAGGTAAGGATAATTTTGGATTATTTTTATATTTGTTGTTTTATAAAACACAATATAACAAAAGTATTTTTTTTAATTAATTTCTATACTAGGTGCTTAATGACAAAGGTTATGATGGCACAACTTCAGATCTGTGGTCATGTGGGGTTATTCTATTTGTTCTGCTTGCTGGGTATTTACCCTTTGAGGATGATAATGTCATAAATTTGTATAAGAAAGTGAGCGCTCACATTATTTGTTAGGAAGATTTAAATACATGCCATTCAATTCTTATGTATTTACATATCTAACAGCTAAACTTCCAATTTTACATATATGCCACGTTACCTATGCATAAAAGAATTTATTTCACTTTTAAAAGTTAAAAAAAGTGTTATTTTTGATGCGATATGGAAGATTTGGGTGGTATAAATTTAAAAAAAAAATCAAGTTTTGGTGTTAGATATGTAAGCATAAGAATTGGGTGGCATGCATCTAAACAAATTGTTTTGAGAGTAAATCATTTACTGATAAAGATGATTATAACTTCAATGCAGATATCCGATGCTGAATTTTCATGCCCAGCTTGGCTTTCTTCGGATGCCAAGAGATTGATAAAACGAATACTGGATCCAAATCCCATTACAGTGAGTATCTTTCTTCCATTCTTAGAGCATGTATTTTGCATGGAATTAAATTTTGGCGGAATATGCAATCACAAAATTAAAATATTTTGGCATAAAGTTCATTCCTTTGATGTTGGGATGCTTTATTTTACTCTGTTTTCTATTAAAGTCAACTTTTTTGCAACGCCGCCAGCGAATAACTATTCCCGAGCTATTGGAGGATGCATGGTTCAAGAAAGGCTACAAACCGCCAATTTTCAACGAGAATTGCGACACGAATTTGGATGATATCGATGCAGTTTTCAAGGACTCAGAAGTGAGTCATAGTCAAGTTTATGATCATTTATAATTATTTTTTTGTTGCGATCGAATAATACTGCTGACTTAATGTTTTTGCTGTGTAAGGAACATCATGTTACAGAGAAAAAAGAAGAACAGCCTGCAGCTCTGAATGCTTTTGACCTGATCTCAATGTCAAAGGGGCTGAAACTTGGAAGTTTATTTGATAGAGAACAGGTTTATTTACTGACTTTTTTTTTTTTGGAAATTTACATACATATCACACAATTCTTGTGTATTTACATAGCTAACCCCCATGACCCAGAGTTTAATATTTATACTTAGAACACCTTGGTGTCATAAGCCTGTGCATGGAAAGTTGTATTTCACTTTGCAAAAGTTAGTAATGATGTTATTTTTGATCTGATATTAGGGATTTGAGTGGTATGCTTGTAAATATGAAAGTTTAGGTGTTAGATGTGTAAATGCATAAAAATTGTAAGGTATGTGTGTAAAAGATAACTTTGAGCTTGTCTAAAACTACAGGGTAGAAACCATACTTTTCTCTTTCATTTTGCATACTTTAATTCACTCTAAGAGGGAGTATTTGTGGAATACAAAGACAATTAATGACTCATTAACACCTAACTAATAAGCACTAATTGGTAATTATATATTAACTGCTAAGATTCATAATGACTGCTAAACTCCTAATTTATTATATATTGCTTCTATGTTCATTTCAAAGTTAGATTTAATTTAAGGGACATTTAAAGACATACCATCCAAATCTGATGTTTTTACATATCTAACCCCTAAATTTTGCTTTTTGCGTGTATACCACCCAAATTTTCATATTTTCATAAAATATATCATTATTTTTAACATTAAAGGGGGAAATACACCTTTTATTGCATAGGTAAGGTGTCACATATGTAAAAATTGAAATTTAGTTGTTAGATATGTAATTACATAAGCATTGATCAGTGGTATGTATGTAAATCTTTCTTAATTTTAATACATAAAAGAGAAGTTCGTCCGGCCGAACAAGGCAGCCCCGGTGCTCCTATATATATATATTAATTCAATTCTTGTTCTCATCTTTCTTTAAGGAATTCAAAAGAGAGACAAGATTTTCATCAAAATCGTCAGCCAATGAAATTATGAGTAAGATTGAAGAAGCTGCAAAGCCTCTTGGATTTGAAGTGCAGAAGAAAAATTATAAGGTAAAAAATCACTCTAAAAGAACATGATAAGTAAACTAAAAAATTTTGGCCTTATGTGCATTCATTGTGGTATTATATATATTTACTTGATTCAGATGAGGCTGGAGAATATGAAAGCTGGAAGGAAAGGAAACCTGAACATTGCTACTGAAGTATGAGATATTTGAATTATATGAAGTTTGGCAATGTTGTTATATGTTGTATTGCTTAAATATAGTATTGTTGATTTAGGTGTTTCAAGTGGCGCCTTCTCTTCATATGGTTGAGGTTCGGAAAGCGAAAGGGGACACTCTCGAGTTCCACAAGGTATCATTCATTACTCATCGAATATCACATTGAAATTTTATTATCATCGGTGTGAAAATAATAACGAAGAGAAGAGGCGAACTATTGACAAAAATTAAAAAAACATCAAGATTTTCATGGAAAATTGACACGCATCAAGTGTTGCGAAGCACGAGCAGTTCACGTAAGTATATGTGGCGTATCAATAGTATACGTAACGGAGTTCGTGTGTTGATCTCTTAGGGAACGAGATGAACTCTAATAGGAAAAGCTCTAGCTTACAGTTGTCATTCCAAGCCTGAAATGTTGAGATTCAATTTAGTGAAAGTTACTATCCTAATTTTAAAAGTGAACTGAACCTAAGTTTTAAACCAACGAAAAGAGAGACATGTTGATTTAAGTAGTGTCCCAAAAATCTCCTTTGAAGTGGTTATGTTGGGATTGAAGCCTAGCAAATGATTTGAAAGTGGTAGTCTAAAAAAGATTAACGATCCATTTGCTTAGTCCCTAAATTAAATGAAAAGTCCTAGAGAACCTAGCTCCCTAATCAGTTTGCACGAATTCAAAGGAGATATTCATATTCCAATGCCTTCATGTGGATAACTTAATCGTTTCTTATAGATTCCTTCTGAAATTCTATAATCACGATTAATATTAACAAATTAACTGGCCAAGTTAAAAGTCAATGAGATCCTAAGTTATTCCAACACCATTTAAGAGTTTTCACCAAGTATCACATCAAAATGCCAAGCAATTATCCCTACACTTCCACAACAAAGGAGACAAAAAATCTACTCACTAAGCATGCAAAATTTCATCAACACAAACATTGTATTGAGAATAAATATCATACACAAGGGTCTTCCAATTGTTTTTGAAAGAAAACAAACAAAAACTCAATATAGTTATCTCCNTATTGAGAATAAATATCATACACAAGGGTCTTCCAATTGTTTTTGAAAGAAAACAAACAAAAACTCAATATACTTATCTCCTTAAGATTCCGAATATACAAATGGAATTACAAGCTTTCTTACAATCTCTCAATATACTTATCTCCTTAAGATTCCGAATATACAAATGGAATTACAAGCTTTCTTACAATCTCACAGTCTCTTTTCAAATTTGCTTTAAAACCCCTTACTGATCTTCTTCTATCTTCTCCCTCTAATTTCCTTCTTTTTTAATGGCAGAAAAGTAGTGAATAAACCCATCTAATTTGGTGCTCTTGCTTTTTATATTTCTCCCAGCAAACCGAAGTTTGAGCTGTTCAAAACCGTCCTCTATCGCATTCTGGTGCCTAGGCGCCACTCATTTAACCATAAGTTTTTAGCTCCTTGTGCCTAGGCACGTTGCTTAGGCAGCGCAAACTTTCCATACTCTCGGGAATTTGCACCAATTTGGGTTGGCACTGTCGCCTGGGCGCCACTAGCCCGTCATTTAGGCAACACACAACAACTTTCTCTAATTCGATCGTTTTGAGTCTCATTCAATCCCCTTTTTACTGCAACCTCCAAAATAATATAAAAAATTTTCCTCAAAACGTAACATAATCATACAAAATGCAAACAATTAAAGACATTTTATGCAAAATTAAAAAACACATAAGAAAATCATAGACTCGGAAAAATTGCTAGTAGAGGAGAATTCATTGTTACATCATAAAAGAAAGGAGGTTATAAGCAGAGTGTGGCGTAGCACATAAGCTTAAACTTTTATATTTACATTTATAACATATATCATTTTGGTGTGATAAACCCACGCATGAAAATGCCCATTTCACCTTTAAATAGTAGGTGGCAGTGATATTTTTTTATGTGATATTAAAGATTCGAGTGCTATGTGTGTAAATAATAAAAGTTTGGGTGTTAGATATGTAAATACGTACGAATTGTGTGATACAAATGTTAATGTTACTCATTGATGCATTTTTATTTTCTTTTNTTAGATCCAAGAAAATCATATGAAAATATGTGCAATATTAAAACTGTTATGTTGTGGAGCCTGATTGGAACACCCGCTTGCAAGCAGACAGAAATGCCGACGCATAGGCATCGGCTATGGGCGCTCAAGCGTTCATTGGGCACGGTTTGGCAGACAAGCCGGCACATTGGCGCCTGTCATGGGCGCTTATGCGTCCACTATATCGTGGGCGCAACAGTGGAGTTGGCACATAGGTGCCAACCCTTGGGCGCCTAAACAACCAACTTGGAGCTTCGGTCCAAAAAGCTTGGGGCATAGGTGCCAAGTTTGGGCACCCATGCGCCAGGGGAAGTTTNCGTCCACTATATCGTGGGCGCAACAGTGGAGTTGGCACATAGGTGCCAACCCTTGGGCGCCTAAACAACCAAGTTGGAGCTTCGGTCCAAAAAGCTTGGGGCTTAGGTGCCAAGTTTGGGCACCCATGCGCCAGGGGAAGTTCGCACGAGATTTTCAGTTTTTATGTGAGAATTCAGGTAGTGTAATTTAGTGGCTTGGGTTTCTTCCTACGGTATTCTTCGACAAAGATTTTTGCGTTAGATCGGAGAGGAATGCTTGTGGAGTGAGCCATGTAAGTTTCTTTGTGTAAAGAGAAAAAATGGTGTGATTTCTCTGTAAAATTTTTTAAATTTCATAGTGAAATTTATGCTGGTGCGGCTCCGTGGTTTTTAATGTTCTCGATTTCTTTTACTTAAATTTCTCATGTGCATTTCTAGTTGTTTTAATTGTGTTTTCTATTTAATTCTTTGTTCCAATTTTCTCAAATTGGTGCTATCATGTTATTTTGTAGTGTGGTTTAGTTTCTAATTGATCCTAAGCCCCAATAAAGTCGAGAGTTGTTTTTGAAATTCATATCAAACTGGTATTAGAGAGAGGGTTCGATTTAAGTGGCAGCGATGGCCGAAGAAGCAGGGTTCAAACTGTAGAAGTTCAATGGGATGAACTTCACCTTCGGGAAGATGTAGGCGGAGAATTTGCTGTATCAGCAAAAAATATATTTGCCACTACAGGGAATCATAAGGAAGTCTGAATTTATGCCTATGGAGGAATGTGAAGTGTTTGATTAAACAACATTTGGTTTAATCCGGTTGTCACTTTTCTCATCCGTTGTGTTCAACATTGTGAATGACAAAACTATGGTTGATCTTATAGTGTCACCGAACAAGATGTACGAAAAATCTTTGCTTCCAATAAGGTTTTTCTAATGAAGAACTTATTCAACATGAAGATGGTGGAAGATATTTCAGTGGCAGAGTATTTCAATAACTTCAACACTACGATGAGTCAGTTGTGTTATGTAGGAATAAAATTTGATGATGAGGTCAGAGTACTGGTGATACTATCTTCATTGCCAGAAAACTGAGATTGTTTGGTAACGACGGTAAGTAATTCTTTAGGGACTTTGAAGTTGAACTTCTATAACATCATGGGTTTGATGCTGAATGAAGAAGTTCACAGAAGNTGGTGATACTATCTTCATTGCCAGAAAACTGAGATTGTTTGGTAACGACGGTAAGTAATTCTTTAGGGACTTCGAAGTTGAACTTCTATGACATCATGGGTTTGATGTTGAATGAAGAAGTTCACAGAAAAACATCGAATGGTGAATCTTCAGATTCTGCGTTGAATGCTTCTAACATGGGAATGAATTTGGGCAGCAATGCAGGCAGGGGCAGATCCAAACAGAGGAGAATGTTGGAACTGTTGTAAGAAGAGCCACTTCAAGAAAGACTGCAAAGCTTTAAGAAAAGTTGGTGGTGGAAGATAAAAAAGTAGTTACTCTACAAATGTCTTCACCGGTGAAATCCAAAATGACTCTCTGGTGTTATCTCTAATTAGCATGGAATCTTGGATAGTATATTCAAGTGTCTTTTTTCATGTTTTCCTCAATAAAAAAGTATTTAAAAATTTTACTTATAGTGATTTAGGGAAGTTTTATTCGGGAGATAATGATGCCTACAGTATAGTAAGAAAGGCCGATGTTGCTATCAAATTGTCGAATGAAATAGTCTGGAAGCTTACTGATGTCAAACATGTTCCAAGTTTGAAGAGAAATATCATCTCAGTGAGCCAACTGACAAAGCCATGACTTGTGATAACTTTTACGGTGGTTCGTGGGAGGCGATGAGGGGGGCATTAGTGATGGTATAGGGAAACATTGAAGGCACCTTTATTCGATCAATGAAATTACTAATTTCATTGATGTAGCTCAACTAGGGTGGATGCAGGTCTTGTGACACCGTAGGCTTGGTCCTATGAGCTAGAATGGTATGAAGTTTCTACTTTCATAAAATAAGCTTTAGGATTTGAAATCAGTTGATATGGATTTCTGTGAAGACTGTATTTATGGCAAGTAGAACAAATTTTCGTTCTTTAAGAGCGAGTCAGTGGAGAAATAAAAAAAACTGGAGTTGTGCATACTGATGTATAGGGTCCTACTTCAGTTCAATCCATCGAAGATTCTCGCTATTTTGTCACATTCATTAATGATCACAAGAGAAAGTTCTGGGTTTATTCCTTGAAGCAAAAATTCGATTTGCTTGAAGTTCTTACGAAGTGGAAGACTACGGTAGAAAATGAGACAGAGTTGAAGTTGAAGTGGCTCATATTATATAATTTGTGTGAGCATCGTGATCAAAAGTTCAAAAATGTGTTATAGAGAGGGCCAGACATGAGTTCACTGTCCCAAGGACACCACAGCGAGATGGTGTAGCTAACCGCATGGACAAAACAATCACGGAGCGTGCTAGGAGCAGTAGACTGCATGCAGGCTTGCCAAAACAGTTTTGGACTGAAACAGTAAACATTACAATTTATTTGATTAACCATAGTCCATCAGTATCTTTGGAGGAAGGCTTACTTGAAGAAGCTTGGAGTGACAAAAAGATTTGTATAGCTTATTTAAGAGTATTTGGGTGTTCTGCATATGTGCATGTTTATGCAGAGTCTAGAAGCAAGCTTGACTCAGAAGTATGTCTAGTGCGCCTTCATTGGATATGACTCGATGAATTTGAGTACAAATACTGGGGTTATCAAAATAAAAAAATCATCAGGAACAAATACATCACTTTCAATGAAATGAAGATGTATAAGAATGATGTCAGAACTTGGAACAGTCCGTCAGCTACTTTTGAAGAATTCAGATGTGTTGTGATAGAAAATACTGGTGATCGGAGGACGGAGAAAGAAGAAGTGCTTCTTTAGAAGGGGCACAAGAAGTTCCTCGGTCACATGCTACAAAAGTCAGAAGATCCAACAGAGTGATACAACTTGTACAAATGTATTTTTCTTCTTTACACTGTTTGTTACTAACAAATAGTGTTGAACCCGAGTGCCTTAAGGAGACCACTCAAGTTGAAGGTTCAAGGGAGTATGAGCTTGCTATGGATGAAGAAATGCAATCTTTGGAGTCAAATCAGATTTGTGATTTGACGGTACTACCAAATGAGAAAAGAGCACTACACAACAAGTGCGTCTAAAAGTTGAAAGCAGAGTCAGATGGTAGCAAGCGCTACAAGGCAAAACTTGTTTCCAGAAGAAGGAAGGAGTGTATTGTACAGAGATCTTCTCTCAAGTGGTGAAGATGACGACTGTCAAAGTTGTGCTGAGTTTGGTAGCAGAGGAAGATATGCATTTGGAGCAGATGGATGTAAACATAATTTTCTTATATGGAGATGTAGAGGAGGAACTGTACATGATGCAACCACAAGGTTACAAGATTCCGAACAAATAATGTTTGATATGCAGATTGAAGAAGAACCTTTGTGGCTTAAAGCAAACCCCAAGACAGTGACACAAGAGATTTGATAGGTTTATGTTAGACAATGAGTACTTAAAGTTCTGGGCAGAACACTGTTGTTTCATCAAACACTTTGATAATTGCTATATCTTATTTTTTTTGTATGAGGGTGACATGTTGATTGTAGGGGCAAATATAAAGAAAATCGGGGAATGGAAGAAGCAATTATCAAGTGAGTTTGAAATGAAGGATTTAGGTCCAACCAGGAAGATCCTTAGGATGAGAATCAACAGGGATAGGAGCGCAGGAACGTTGAAGTTGTCACAGACAGAGTATGTCTAGAAGATCCTAAAGAGGTTCAATATGAATGAGACGAAACCAGTTAATACTCCCTTAGGTAGTCACTTCAAACTATTTAAGGAGTTATCACCTAACTCTGAAGCTGAGAAAGCACAGATAGAGAGAATTTTGTATGCTTCAGCAGTTGGAAGTTTGATGTATGTAATGATTTGTATCAGACCAAATATTGCATGTGCAGTGGGAGTAGTCAGCTAGTGCATGAGCAATCCAAACAGGTATCGTTGGGAGATGGTAAAGTTGATTCTCAGGTATCTGAGGGTAACATGACACTTTTTTATGAAAGTGCAGTAATCAATCTACAGTGATTTGTAGATTCAGATCTGATAGGAGATATGAACAGTAGGAGAAGTAAAATGGTGAATTGCGTTTCTAGGTTGCAGAAGATCATTGTGCTTTCAACTACGAAGCCAAATATATTGTTATCATTGAGGCTAGCAAAGAGATGATTTAGCTACAGAGTTTCATGGCAGAATTAGGCAAGGAGCAAAGGATTAAAAAAATTTACAGTGACAGTATGAGTACAATTCTTCTTGTTAAAAACGTTGTTTTTCATTCCAGGACGAAACACAGTCAGCTGATGTATCATTTTATTTGCTCTCTCCTTGAAGATGAGCAGTTGTTCTTGGAGAAGATACACACAACTCAGAATCCTATGAATATGTTGACGAAGGTGGTGACTATTAAGAAACTGAAGCTATGCTTGGCTTCAGTCGGGTTTCATAAGGGTTGAGATCAGGGGTGAGCCACACCATTGTACGAGACCACGGTATGTGATGATGAAAGCGATTCAATGGAGGTGCAGGTACAAAGGACTGGTGTTGGGTGCAATTAGTCTCCAAGTGGGAGATTGTTATGTTGTGGAGTCTGATTGGAATACCAAGGTGCAAGCAAGAAGAAATCCTGGCGCATAGGTGCCAGCTATGGGTGCTCAAGCGTCAATGGGTGCGGTTTGGCAGAGAGGTCGGCACTATGGGCGCATATGCGCCCATTATATCGTGGCGCAGTAGTGGAGTTGGCACATAGGCGTCAACCTTGGCCTCCAAAGCGCTCACTTGGCACTTTGGTTCGAATAGCTTGGGGCATAGACACCAAGTCTTGGTGTCTATGCGCCAGGGGCAGTTTGTACTGATTTTTAGTTTTTAAATCCAAATTCAAGAGACGTAATTTAGTGGCTTGGGATTTCTTCCTTCGACATTCTTTGACGAGCATCCCGGTTAAGGAGAGAAGTGTCGAAGAGGTGGATTTCAGTGATTCAGCTTGATTTTTGCGTCGGATCAGAGAGAAAAGATTGTCAAGCGAGTCCTGTATGTTTTTTTGTGTAGAGAGAAAACTAGTGTGATTTCTCTGTAAAACTTTCTGAATTTTATATTGGAATTTTTGGTGGTACGTGGTGTTTTTTTCAATTCTTATGTTTTTCCACATAAAATTCTCGTGTGCATTTTTTGTTGCTTTGATTGTGCTTTCTATTTAATTCTTTGTTCCGGCTTTCTCGAACTGGTGACATTCTGTTGTTCTGTAGTGTGATTTTGTTTCTAATTGATCATAAGCACCGATAAAGTTGGGGATTGTTCTTAGGATTCTTATTAAAAACTTTATGCTTAAATTTACTATAACTATGTATACTATAGAAGCTTTGTACCTTCAAAGTTTGAGATAAACCCATTCGCCTCTTTTCACTTGAAATCCCAACTCTGTTTCTTCTCGGAATGTGATTTGACACGAAAATGCTAGTTGCTTTTGAAATGTTAGTAGTTTTTCTTATTAAGTGTTCTTGTTTTGAAGTTTTTATTGGTGGAAAGGATGAATGAACTGGACATAAAGTTGGGGCATTTACATACATACCACCAAATTCCAATGTATTTACATATCTAACGCTCATACCTTTTTTTTATCCTTTCCTCTGCTCAAATCTTTCATACCACATCAAAAATACCTCCATCTCAACTTTTAAAAAGCGAAATCATCAATAGGAAAGGTGGCATGTACGTAAAAATTGAAGTATAGGTGTTAGATATGTGGGATTCATAACAGTCTGAGTGGTATGCATGTAAAATCTTCTTATAAAGTTTTAACCTGTGAATGTAATTATTCTTGTACCTATGACCATACAAAATGGATGCTATATTTAGGCTTATATCTGTGAATGTAATTTTTTTTATCTTCCTTATCATCATCCTCAGCTAAGTTATGNGGGTGCAATTAGTCTCCAAGTGGGAGATTGTTATGTTGTGGAGTCTGATTGGAATACCAAGGTGCAAGCAAGCAGAAATCCCGGCGCATAGGTGCCTGCTATGGGTGCTCAAGCGTCAATTGGGTGCGGTTTAGCAGAGAGGTCGGCGCTATGGGCGCATATGCGCCCATTATATCGTGGGCGCAGTAGTGGAGTTGGCACATAGGCGTCAACCTTGGCCGCCAAAGCGCTCACTTGGCACTTTGGTTCGAATAGCTTGGGGCATAGACGCTTATGCGCCAGGGGCAGTTTGTACTGATTTTTAGTTTTTAAATCCAAATTCAAGCTGCGTAATTTAGTGGCTTGGGATTTCTTCCTTCGACATTCTTTGACGAGCATCCCGGTTAAGGAGAGAAGTGTCGAAGAGGTGAATTTCAGTGATTCAGCTTGATTTTTGCGTCGGATCAGAGAGGAAAGATTGTCGAGCGAGTCCTGTAAGTTTCTTTGTGTAGAGAGAAAACTAGTGTGATTTGTTTGTAAAACTTTCTGAATTTTATATTGGAATTTTTGGTGGTACGTGGTTTTTTTTTCAATTCTTATGTTTTTCCACATTAAATTCTCATGTGCATTTTTTTGTTGCTTTGATTGTGCTTTCTATTTAATTCTTTGTTCCGGCTTTCTCGAACGGTGACAATTCTGTTGTTCTGTAGTGTGGTTTTGTTTTTAATTGATCATAAGCACCGATAAAGTTGAGGATTGTTCTTAGGATTCTTATCAAAAACTTTATGCTTAAATTTACTATAACTATGTATACTATAGAAGCTTTGTACCTTCTAAGTTTGAGATAAACCCATTCGCCTCTTTTCACTTGAAATCCCAACTCTGTTTCTCCTCGGAATGTGATTTGACACGAAAATGCTAGTTGCTTTTGAAATGTTAGTGGTTTTTCTTATTAAGTGCTCTTGTTTTGAAGTTTTTATTGGTGGAAAGGATGAATGAACTGGACATAAAGTTGGGGCATTTACATAAATACCACCAAATTCCAATGTATTTACATATCTAACGCTCATACTTTTTTTTTAACCCTTCCTCTGCTCAAATCTTTCATACCACATCAAAAATACCTCCATCTCAACTTTTAAAAAGTGAAATCATCAATAGGAAAGGTGGCATGTACGTAAAAATTGAAGTATAGGTGTTAGATACGTGGGATTCATAACAGTCTGAGTGGTATGCATGTAAAATCTTCTTATAAAGTTTTAACCTGTGAATGTAATTATTCTTGTACCTATGACCATACAAAATGGATGCTATATTTAGGCTTATATCTGTGAATGTAATTTTTTTTATCTTCCTTATCATCATCCTTAGCTCAGTTATTTGGTGTCTGGATTCTTTTAATTTGATTCTTCCTTACTATAGATTCATATCTAAAATGAAAATTGTTTCAGTTGTGGAATTCCTTCGCTTTTTTTGGCATTATTCATTGTCCTTACTGTATGTTCTGTTACTTTGTACAAAATTACAATGTTTCTTCAGTTTAGCAACATCTGTGGAAATTACATTTCAATTTTATATGATGTTATTGATTCACATATGACAACATAAAAACTGATCTATGGGACACTTCAACTTAATATAATGTTATAGATTTGTGGAGAGCATTAGAGAAGAAACTTGATAGAAATGAGTACAGCCAAAGTGAAACGCTGTGTGGGCAATTATGAGCTCGGCCGGACCATCGGCGAAGGAACTTTCGCAAAGGTCAGGTTTGCAAGAAACTCCAAGACAGGGGACGCTGTTGCTATCAAGATTCTTGATAAGGAGAAGGTTCTTAAGAACAAAATGGTTGAACAGGTTTTCTTCAAACTTATATTACTTCTAAATTTATCGTGTTAAGTTGCTTGTCGATTTGGGGGGAGTTGGAATCTAGTACATGAGCATTTCATCCGACCAAATCTGTAAAATTTCTATAATTTACAAAGTTTGGGAGAAATTCTTAGAAGGTATATTTCACCATTTAAAAATTAAAATATTGTCATTTTTGATGTGATATGAAAGATTTGGGTGGTGTAAATATAAAAAGTAAAGTTTATATGGTCTACGAAAATTTACATACCCAGCACACAATTCTTAGNCAAAGTTTGGGAGAAATTCTTAGAAGGTATATTTCACCATTTAAAAATTAAAATATTGTCATTTTTGATGTGGTATGAAAGATTTGGGTGGTGTAAATATAAAAAGTAAAGTTTATATGGTCTACCAAAATTTACATACCCAGCACACAATTCTTATGTATTTAGATATCTCACACCTAAACAAGCATATTTATATAGATAGCACTTTGATGCTTCAAACCTATGTATGAAACCTGTATCTTACTTTTAAAATGGTAATAGTGTTATTTTTGATGTGATATTAAATATTTAAGCGCTATGTTTGTAAATATGAAAGTTTAAGTGTGAGATATGTAAATCATAAAATTGTGTGCTATTTATGTAAATGCCACGTTAGTCTATTACAGNTATGTTTGTAAATATGAAAGTTTAAGTGTGAGATATGTAAATCATAAAAATTGTGTGCTATTTATGTAAATGCCACGTTAGTCTATTACATTGATAAATGCATACTTCTCTTGCTTGGTTTCTATTTGGAGGGAAAAAAAAGTCTTTAGTTCAGTAGCTTTTTGAGAGGAGGGTGAAAGAAAAGGAGGGAGGAGGGTCAAATAGACAATGAATTTCTGGGTTATACGAAGAATAAACAATATGAATTTCTACTAACTATTACTATGTGCATACCAAAATGCATACTTTGACAAAGCCATATATTTTTGGAGTCACTCAAAAAGCTAACAATGTGAATTTCTAAGGGGCTGTTTGGTATCATATTTGATTTTGATTTTGATTTGAAATAAAATATATTTGGTAGTATGTTATTTCTAAGAAGTTTAAAAATATTTAAAAGTTATTTTGATTGTTTTTTAACAAAAGATTGATTTGTTTTTAAAAGTAAATATAAAAACATGTAAAAAGTGAACGAAATGGCTCTCTTTAGCTTGCGATGCTATTTGAACTCAAAGCCAACCAACTCATGTCGTGTTTCTCAACACTGCAGATCAAACGGGAAATCGCTACTATGAAGTTAATCAAACATCCTAATGTTGTTCGTCTTTATGAGGTAACTTTCCAAGCTTTTCATCATTATTTTTCTGTATTTTAATTTAATTTTCAGCTTTATTACCTGCTCCCTTTTCCTACTACTGTCAATAACCAGTATTATTTGCTGTCATGATGGTGCTCAAGTTTCAAAATGCATATTAACGGTCTTGATTTTCACACTTTTCTACTTTCACCTATTAATTTTGTTTATATTTCTTCTTAAAAGTCTTGTTTTGTGAATTGCTCTTCTTTCACTATTTATTTAAATTTCTTCATTATGCATAACTCATACACTCATATGGTAACCGACTACTTTATGAATGTACTTAGTCTGTCAAATTTATTTGAGCTGCGAGTGTTATAAGAAGGATTTGTTCTGGCAAATCATCCATTTTTTGTGTTTTCAGGTTATGGGAAGCAAAACAAAGATTTTTCTTGTTCTTGAATTCGTCNAGTTTCTGTGATGGTGTAGATACTTGCAATGCTCTTTAATTAATATACTGTGAAAATCTTTTTTTTTTTTTTCGCTCTCAGCTGTTATTTAATTGATCTCTTATTTTTAATTTCTGATATAGTTTTGTTGGTTAAATTCGATTTTTGATGTTAAATCATAATTAAAATTTCATCTAGGCTGATGGTTTACTTCATACTACTTGTGGGACTCCAAATTATGTTGCTCCAGAGGTAAGGATAATTTTGGATTATTTTTATATTTGTTGTTTTATAAAACACAATATAACAAAAGTATTTTTTTTAATTAATTTCTATACTAGGTGCTTAATGACAAAGGTTATGATGGCACAACTTCAGATCTGTGGTCATGTGGGGTTATTCTATTTGTTCTGCTTGCTGGGTATTTACCCTTTGAGGATGATAATGTCATAAATTTGTATAAGAAAGTGAGCGCTCACATTATTTGTTAGGAAGATTTAAATACATGCCATTCAATTCTTATGTATTTACATATCTAACAGCTAAACTTCCAATTTTACATATATGCCTCCTTACCTATGCATAAAAGAATTTATTTCACTTTTAAAAGTTAAAAAAGTGCTATTTTTTNAAATACATGCCATTCAATTCTTATGTATTTACATATCTAACAGCTAAACTTCCAATTTTACATATATGCCACGTTACCTATGCATAAAAGAATTTATTTCACTTTTAAAAGTTAAAAAAAGTGTTATTTTTGATGCGATATGGAAGATTTGGGTGGTATAAATTTAAAAAAAAAATCAAGTTTTGGTGTTAGATATGTAAGCATAAGAATTGGGTGGCATGCATCTAAACAAATTGTTTTGAGAGTAAATCATTTACTGATAAAGATGATTATAACTTCAATGCAGATATCCGATGCTGAATTTTCATGCCCAGCTTGGCTTTCTTCGGATGCCAAGAGATTGATAAAACGAATACTGGATCCAAATCCCATTACAGTGAGTATCTTTCTTCCATTCTTAGAGCATGTATTTTGCATGGAATTAAATTTTGGCGGAATATGCAATCACAAAATTAAAATATTTTGGCATAAAGTTCATTCCTTTGATGTTGGGATGCTTTATTTTACTCTGTTTTCTATTAAAGTCAACTTTTTTGCAACGCCGCCAGCGAATAACTATTCCCGAGCTATTGGAGGATGCATGGTTCAAGAAAGGCTACAAACCGCCAATTTTCAACGAGAATTGCGACACGAATTTGGATGATATCGATGCAGTTTTCAAGGACTCAGAAGTGAGTCATAGTCAAGTTTATGATCATTTATAATTATTTTTTTGTTGCGATTGAATAATACTGTTGACTTAATGTTTTTGCTGTGTAAGGAACATCATGTTACAGAGAAAAAAGAAGAACAGCCTGCAGCTCTGAATGCTTTTGACCTGATCTCAATGTCAAAGGGGCTGAAACTTGGAAGTTTATTTGATAGAGAACAGGTTTATTTACTGACNTTAAAGTAAAATACACCTTTTCATGCATAGATTTTTACTATCAAACTTTAGGCGTTCGACATGTAAATGCGTGAGAACTATTTGGCATGTATGTAAATTTCCTCTTTTTTTCTGTAAAAGTTGACTTCCTTGTTATTAGTTAACAGTAGTCACAAGTTTTTATATTTTTTTGTAATTGATATTATCATTTGGGGGAGGAGGTGATGGTAAGTCTGCAAGCTCATGACTCTAAATCTGTGCCCTCCCAATGAATAGCAAAATCCATAACTACAAAGCAATCAGGCTGTCATAACATAATCATATTTGAAATCTTTTTTTTTTTTCTGAAATAATTACTATAAATAATGAAGGTTAACCATGGCCGGTTGAGGGAGGATGAAGCAAGAAAATATTTTCAGCAACTAATTAATGCTGTTGATTACTGCCATAGTAGAGGCGTTTACCATCGCGACTTGAAGGTATGTTTTTTATAAAATGCTAATAAAATTTAAATTATTTCATTCCAAGTGATCTTACTTATTTGCTGAAATTTCTTTTTTTGGCAGCCAGAAAATTTATTACTTGATGAAAACAGTATTCTCAAAGTCTCAGATTTTGGATTAAGTGCACTGTCTCTGCAAGTAAGGGTAAGTTAATCTATTCAAACATCAAAGCTGAATATTTATGTAATATGGNATTTAAATTATTTCATTCCAAGTGATCTTACTTATTTGCTGAAATTTCTTTTTTTGGCAGCCAGAAAATTTACTACTTGATGAAAACAGTAATCTCAAAGTCTCAGATTTTGGATTAAGTGCACTGTCTCTGCAAGTAAGGGTAAGTTAATCAATTCAAACATCAAAGCTGAATATTTATGTAATATGGAAAAAAAAAAAGGCTTTTTGGCTTAAATTAGTTTAAATGAAACCTCAATATTTTTGTAATATGGAAAGCTCTGTTTTATGCCATCTATAAGCTGAATTTGTTTGGATAAAAGAAATTTTGTTAAGATAGATGAAATTTTGAGGTGCAAACTTTTTTTTAATTGAAAAAGGAACTTGTTTCCCTATTGCTAGCGGACTAGCTTCTCTCCATAAGTTTGGCAACTTGGGGGATTATATTTTTGTATATATTTTTGAAATCTTCAAATTATAAATCTCTTATACTTTCTTATATTTAAAATTAAAATTTTCTTTAATTTCTCTTTTGTACAAATATAAAACTTTCAGCTAATTTTTTTTTCCGCAGTTGATTAGTTTGAAGTTAGCAATGAATTAGTAATCTTGTAGGGCTATACATAGCCTCTATTTGAAGATATTGAAATTCACATAACAATAATCAAACACAAAAGATTTACGTGGTTCAGTGTTGAATTGATTCATCTACGTTTAGGAAAGGGAGATTTCAGTAGTATCNTTATATTTAAAATTAAAATTTTCTTTAATTTCTCTTTTGTACAAATATAAAACTTTCAGCTAATTTTTTTTTTCTGCAGTTGATTAGTTTGAAGTTAGCAATGAATTAGTAATCATGTAGGGCTATACATAGCCTCTATTTGAAGATATTGAAATTCACATAACAATAATCAAACACAAAAGATTTACGTGGTTCAGTGTTGAATCGATTCATCTACGTCTAGGAAAGGGAGATTTCAGTAGTATTGGATTGGGAGAAACAAAGAACGGTCTAGGATTACAACTCAACACTTTCGCTCCATACCTCTCTCACGAGCACTAGGTCCTCATTTATAGAGGAGACTTAGAGCATATAAGGAAATAAATCAAAAAAGAAACAAATCAATTAAAATAATACCACAAAACAACAACTATAACGCTCACCAATTTGTATTATTGATCTATATGTTGTATTCAAAATATCCATTTGTCCTGTTGCATTTTCATTCATCTTTTTGCTGACCTTTCTATAATAAATACTATTTTTTTCTGAAAACTATTTGCAAAATTCTTACAGGTAATAGTTTCTGTGATGGTGTAGATACTTGCAATGCTCTTTAATTAATATACTGTGAAAATCTTTTTTTTTTTTTCATTCTCAGCTGTTATTTTATTGATCTCTTATTTTTAATTTCTGATATAGTTTTATTGGTTAAATTCGATTTTTGATGTTAAATCATAATTAAAATTTCATCTAGGCTGATGGTTTACTTCATACTACTTGTGGGACTCCAAATTATGTTGCTCCAGAGGTAAGGATAATTTTGGATTATTTTTATATTTGTTCTTTTATAAAACACAATATAACAAAAGTATTTTTTTTAATCAATTTTTATACTAGGTGCTTAATGACAAAGGTTATGATGGCACAACTTCAGATCTGTGGTCATGTGGGGTTATTCTATTTGTTCTGCTTGCTGGGTATTTACCCTTTGAGGATGACAATGTCATAAATTTGTATAAGAAAGTGAGCGCTCACATTATTTGTTTGGAAGATTTAAATACATGCCATTCAATTCTTATGTATTTACATATCTAACAGCTAAACTTCCAATTTTACATATATGCCACCTTACCTACGCATAAAAGAATTTATTTCACTTTTAAAAGTTAAAAAAGTGTTATTTTTGNTTCTTTTTTAATGGCAGAAAAGTAGTGAATAAACCCATCTAATTTGGTGCTCTTGCTTTTTATATTTCTCCCAGCAAACCGAAGTTTGAGCTGTTCAAAACCGTCCTCTATCGCATTCTGGTGCCTAGGCGCCACTCATTTAACCATAAGTTTTTAACTCCTTGTGCCTAGGTGCTACTATCGCGGCGCCTAGGCACGCGCTGCTTAGGCAGCGCAAACTTTCCATACTCTCGGGAATTTGCACCAATTTGGGTTGGGACTGCCGCCTAGGCGCCACTAGCCCGTCATTTAGGCGGCACATAACAACTTTCTCTAATTCGATCGTTTTGAGCCTCATTCAATCCCCATTTTACTGCAACCTCCAAAATAATATAAAAAATCTTCCTCAAAACGTAACATAATCATTATACAAACTGCAAACAATTAAAGACATTTTATGCAAAATTAAAAAACACATAAAAAAATCATACACTCGGAAAAATTGCTAGTAGAGGAGAATTCATTGTTATATCATAAAAGGAGGAGGTTATAAGCAGAGTGTGGTGTAGCACATAAGTTTCAACTTTTACATTTACATTTATAAAATATATCATTTTGGTGTGATAAACCCATGCATGAAAATGCCTATTTCACCTCTAAATAGTAGGTGACAGTGATATTTTTTATGTGATATTAAAGATTCAAGTGTTATATATATAAATAATAAAAACTTGGGTGTCAGATATGTAAATACATAAGAATTGTGTGATACGAATGTTAACTNTTTGCATACTTTAATTCACTCTAAGAGGGAGTATTTATGGAATACAAAGACAATTAATGACTCATTAACACCTAACTAATAATACTAATTAGTAATTATATATTAACTGCTAAGATTCATAATGACTGCTAAACTCCTAATTTATTATATATTGCTTCTATGGTCATTTCAAAGTTAGATTTAATTTAAGGGGCATTTAAAAACATACCATCCAAATCTGATGTTTTTACATATCTAACCCCTAAATTTTGCTTTTTGCGTGTATACCACCCAAATTTTCATATTCCCATAAAATATATCATTATTTTTAACATTAAAGGGGGAAATACACCTTTTTATTGCATAGGTAAGGTGTCACATATGTAAAAATTGAAGTTTAGTTGTTAGATATGTAACTACATAAGCATTGATCAGTGGTATGTATGTAAATCTTTCTTAATTTTAATACATAAAAGAGAAGTTCCTCCGGCCGAACAAGGTATTCCCGACGCTCCTATACATACATACATACATATACATACATACATACATATATATATATATATATTAATTGAATTCTTTTTCTCATATTTCTTTAAGGAATTCAAAAGAGAAACAAGATTTTCATCAAAATCGTCGGCCAACGAAATTATGAGTAAGATTGAAGAAGCTGCAAAGCCTCTTGGATTTGAAGTGCAGAAGAAAAATTATAAGGTAAAAAGTCACTCTAAAAGAACATGATAAGTAAACTCAAATTTTTTGGCCTTCCTTATGTGCATTCATTGTGGTATTATATATATTTACTTGATTCAGATGAGGCTGGAGAATATGAAAGCTGGAAGGAAAGGAAACCTGAACATTGCTACTGAAGTATGAGATATTTGAATTATATGAAGTTTGGCAATGTTGTTATATGTTGTATTGCTTAAATATAGTATTGTTGATTTAGGTGTTTCAAGTGGCGCCTTCTCTTCATATGGTTGAGGTTCGGAAAGCGAAAGGGGACACTCTCGAGTTCCATAAGGTATCATTCATTACTCATCGAATATCACGTTGAAATTTTCTTAGCACCGGTGTGAAAATAATAACGAAGAGAAGAGGCGAACTATTGAAAAAATTTAAAAAAACATCAAGATTTTCATGGAAAATTGACACGCATCTAGTGTTGCGAAGCACGAGCAGCTCACGTAAGTATATGTGGTGTATCAATAGTATACATAACGGAGTTCCGTGTGTTGATCTCTCAGGGAACGAGATGAACTCTAATAGGAAAAGCTCTAGCTTACAGTTGTCAGTCCAAGCCTGAAATGTTGAGATTCAAAATTTAATGAAAGTTACTATCCTAATTTTAAAAGTGAACTGAACCTAAGTTTTAAACCAACGAAAAGAGAGACGTGTTGATTTAAGTAGTGTCCCAAAAATCTCCTTTGAAGTGGTTATGTAGGGATTGAAGCCTAGCAAATGATTTAAAAGTGGTAGTCAAAAAAAGATTAACGATTCATTTGCTTAGTCCCTAAATTAAATGAAAAGTCCTAGACAACCTAGCTCCCTAATCAGTTTGCACGAATTCAAAGGAAATATTCCTATTCCAATGCCTTCATGAGGATAACTTAATCGTTCCTTATAGATTCCTTCTGAAATTTTATAATCACGATTAATATTAACAAATTAACTGGCCAAGTTAGAAGTCAATGAGATCCTAAGTTATTCCAACACCATTTAAGAGTTTTCACCAAGTATCACATCAAAATGCCAAGCAATTATCCCTACACTTCCACAACAAAGGAGACAAAAAATCTACTCATTAAGCATGCAAAATTTCATCAACACAAACATTATATTGAGAATAAATATCATTCACAAGGGTCTTCCAATTGTTTTTGAAAGAAAACAAACAAAAACTCAATATACTTATCTCTTTAAGATTCCGAATATTCAAATAGAATTACAAGCTTTCTTACAATCTCACAATCTCTGTTGAAATTTGCTTTAAAACCCCTTACTGATCTTCTTCTATCTTCGCCCTCTAATTTCCTTCTTTTTTAATGGCAGAAAAATAGTGAATAAACCCATCTAATTTGGTGCTCTTGCTTTTTATATTTCTCACAGCTAGCCGAAGCATGAGCTGTTCAAAACCGTCTATCGCATTTTGGTGCCTAGGCGCCACTCATTTAACCATAAGTTTTTAACTCCTTGTGCCTAGGTGCTACTATCGCGGCGCCTAGGCGCACTGCCTAAGCAGCGCAAACTTTCCATACTCTCAGGAATTTGCACCAATTTGGGTTGGGACTGCCGCCTAGGCGCCACTAGCCCGTCATTTAGACGAGACACAACAACTTTCTCTAATTCGATCGTTTTGAGTCTCATTCAATCCCCATTTTACTGCAACCTCCAAAATAATATAAAAAATCTTCCTCAAAACGTAACATAATCATTATACAAACTGCAAACAATTAAAGACATTTTATGCAAAATTAAAAAACACATAAAAAAATCATAGACTCGGAAAAATTGCTAGTAGAGGAGAATTCATTGTTATATCATAAAAGAAAGGAGGTTATAGGCAGAGTGTGGCGGAGCACATAAGTTCAAACTTTTATATTTACATTTATAACATATATCATTTTGGTTTGATAAACCCATGCATGAAAATGCCTATTTCGCCTTTAAATGGTAGGTGACAGTGATATTTTTTATGTGATATTAAAGATTCGAGTGCTATATAAGTAAATAATAAAAACTTGGGTGTTAGATATGTAAATACATAAGAATTGTGTGATACGAATGTTAACGTTACTCATTGATGTATTTTTATCTTCTTTTTGTGTGTTTGCAGTTCTACAAAAACCTCTCAACCTCTCTCAAAGATGTTGTTTGGAAGTCTGAGGAAGACTAGAATGTGCATGCTGTGTTGGTGAAGGAGCAAATATGTTCAGCTCCTCCCTTTATTTATTTTCATTTATTTTTGCCCTTTTTTCAGGATACCATATATTTTCCTGTTTTCTTTGTGTTTGCTCTATATATATATATATATATCTATAGGCTTAATTGGGGTGGTTTTCTCTTATTGTTTTATGGTATTCAGTGAGGTCCTCTGCAGTGTAAATGTGAGGAGAATAAATTGTTCTAGCAGTATGATTTTCTTAATTTCTATCTGCTGAAGTTGAAGGACTGAGATTATACAAGTTAAAATGGGGGAATTTTTTGATATGATATGGGTGGTATATNTTCAGTGAGGTCCTCTGCAGTGTAAATGTGAGGAGAATAAATTGTTCTAGCAGTATGATTTTCTTAATTTCTTTCTGCTGAGGTTGAAGGACTGAGATTATACAAGTTAAAATGAGGTGGAGCATTTTTTGATATGATATGGGTGGTATATATGTAAATATTTAGGAATTGGGTGGTATATATGTAAATGCCTTTAAAAGAAATGTGCAATTAATTTATAGTGATGATTGACTAAGGTTAGTTTAATAATTTTATATAAAAATTGTAAGTTTCAAAAATTTTTTACTTTTTTTTTAAATCAAATTCCCAATGATTTATCGGTGGCAAGCATAAAAATACGATTCGATAGATCAAAAAGACNTTAAAAGAAATGTGCAATTAATTTATAGTGATGATTGACTAAGGTTAGTTTAATAATTTTATATAAAAATTGCAAATTTCAGATTTTTTTTTTCATTTTTTTAATCAAATTTCCAATCATTTATCGGTGGCAACCATAAAAATACGATTCGATAGATCAAAAAGATGACATGGGTGATTATTTTGTAAATAATAACATTCTAGGTGTTATGTTTGCAATTATCCCCATATAACTCATCCTAAAACATACATATAGGTATATGGTGCTCTCATGATAAAGGGCAGTGATGAAGATTCTTCTTAGATCATAAAATGTGTGACACATACATGAAACCTTATAGGATGAGGAAATGAAAAGAAAGATAAAGATGGAGAAAAGTGATGGAGACAACACAATTTCAGCACTTTTCATAAAGGCATAAAAGCTTTAGAGAAGATAAAGAAAATGCTAACCTTTTTATTGAAAAGTTTAGCACATTTCACTTTTCATTTTGCTTTGAAGCATAGTGCTTTAGAGCTTTATCTTTTGTTATTCATGATTGAAGCCCAAAAGGAGTAGAAAGAACTTTAGACTATCTTCTACTTTGTCGTGTAATGAGATTTTCCATATAGCTATATTAGGGGGAGAGAAAAAATGGATTTGACATGTTTTATGATGACTAAATTTTCTATAATATGAATGTGATACATCACTTATGACTAATCGATTCATTTTGTAATATACTTTTCATAAAAAAATTTTCATCAAACTTCACCTTTCATTCTGGCTAGTTTATTTTATAGGCATTTGTATGAATCTATCTCTATCTCTAGATATAGAGCGCGAAAGGGAAACTAAGGGTAGAGAGAGCTCAGTAATGAACAGTGAACTCGTGTGACCATTATTCATGAAATGAGCTCCTATTTATAGGAATGGAGGATGAACAATTATATTATGTACCTCTAGAAAGATAGATACAACGATTGTATTTTGATTAATACATAATTATAAGGCCAGAAGCATGAAATGTCGTCCTGCCCTATAGAGTCGAGAGCCTGGAATAGCACCTGGCCGGATTTTGTGCTGGACAGCCATGTGTCTGGAGCCTGTGAGAATGACCGACTAGGTTGAACCGGGACCCGACTGACTGCTTTAGATCCAAACAATTTTCCTCATTCGTCTGACTTGGTTGAGGAACGGCAATAGATTTGTCAGTGCGAGTCTTGTGTTAACTTTAGGAGTGTGGTCAAGTCCTGCTCATCTCTGGACAATTTTTCTCCCAACCCGTAGGGGCGGACGGATAGACGTGGGCCCTTAACCTGCCCCTGGTGGGTCCCAGACCACCGCATCTTTTTCTCGGTTAGCCATTAGATCTATAATTATATCCTTTCTCAAATGTACCTTAAATAGCTCATCCAAAAAAAAAAAAAACAAAGTTTGGGTGTTAGACATGTAAATACTGATTAAGAATTGACAGGTATGCATGTAAATCTTCCTAAACTAATTTTTACCCCCTCATATCATCAAAATTTCAGATCTACCCCGGAAAGTAATGGCAAGGACAGCAATAATTGAATGATTAGCCCTTAAACATCTTATAATTAATGAACATAAAACCAACCATTAAATATAATCATTGCATGCAATAATTAATANCGTAGGGGCCGGACGGATAGACGTGGGCCCTTAACCTGCCCCTGGTGGGTCCCAGACCACCGCATCTTTTTCCCAGTTAGCCCTTAGATCTATGATTATATCCTTTCTCAAATGTACCTTAAATAGCTCATCCAAAACAAAAAAAAATAAAGTTTGGGTGTTAGACATGTAAATACTAATTAAGAATTGACAGGTATGTATGTAAATCTTCCTAAACTAATTTTTACCCCCTCATATCATCAAAATTGCAGATCTACCCCGGAAAGTAATAGCAAGGACTGCAATAATTGAATGATTAGTCCTTATACATTTTATAATTAATGAACATAAAACCAACCATTAACTATAATCATTGCATGCAATAATTAATCAAGATTCTCATCCTCTTATTTTAAATTAAATTTCACCATCCATCCTACTCAGCAACCACCACCAAAAAATTCCTCAATAAATATATTTTGAGAGGATATATTAAAAATTAAAATTAATATTTCTCCTATAAATTGCTTTCACATCTTCCTCTCTAAGCATAAGAAATGGCAGAGAAAGAATGTAGGAGAAGATGCAGAGCAGCCATGCATGCATGGGTTTTTGAAATATTCCATCTCTTGCACACTGGAAGATGAGGACAAGCCGCCATTAATGGCGGCCTTTATGATCTATTGATCCTTGAGTTCAGGCTTTCGGTTTGCAANTGAGGACAAGCCGCCATTAATGGCGGCCTTTATGATCTATTGATCTTTGAGTTCAGGCTTTCGGTTTGCAAGGCATGGAATGAATCAACTATTCATGATTAAGCTCCCCATGTCATGAGCTAAGAAAGGCTTTTCATTTTATTTTTTTCATACATACATATATATGCATATATATATATCATTCCTAAACTTGATAAAGCATAATTATTTTTAATATAAATGCATAAATAACTATCTTTCATGTAGGTATAGTACCTAAGTTTCTACTTATAACACCTTAGTTTATAACAAGTACATCTCTATATATGTATAATGCTTGACCTAATTGTATCCTCATTTTATTAGATTTTTGTGTTGATTTTTCGATAAGATTATCATAAATATGTTACCCTAAAAAGGATGTTTATCGCCAAGATTATCAGGACCATTATATCATTTTATTTTTCTATTTGATATTTTTGTTTTCAAAAGGAATGACCAGAGGCTATTATACGAGCCTCCAACCACTTCTAATGTGTCTGACAATTCAAGTACCACCTTCTTAAGGTCAACTGTGCTAGAGGGAATTCGAGCACCCGACCTGAGGGGTCTTACACTGAGAATGCTAACCAATAAGCCGAGTTACGCAACACCTATGACAAAGTCTAATAGCATCTGCAATTTCTTTTTACTATCCTAAATATGAGTTGTGTCAACCTGAAAGATAATAGTCGAAAAAGTCACAGGATATGAATCAAGTCTTGGTTGACACTGGTCAGATCCAAAGTTTAATCTTATCTTAAAATTTTTGGGATTGTATCATTGATTTGTAATCATATGGAGTATGATTTGGCTCCATTTAAAAATTATCAATTATTGTGCTTGTAGGTTTCAAATTTAGACATTAAATATTAAAAAGAATTTACAAACATATCCATAAAAAAATTGAAGGCATTGATGTGAAATTTAAATTCATACAATTATGATACAAAAATTACATTTTTATTTATAAAAAATACATAACTAATGTACATGTCAAAATTTTAAACGAGCTTCCACAAAAAATTCATAAAATTATCCTTTTTTATTACGAAGTAATCCCTTTTTGCAGACCTAATTTTTTTGTGCGGACTCTTGACGTAGCTCTACGTGCCGCGGAGGTTATTCCTGAGTTATTTTCAGATTATTTTTAATAATCCCGAAATAACCCAAAAATAAAGACCGCGGGTTATTGAAAATATCCCAGAAATAACATGACAATAACTTAGGAATAACCTGCGCGACACGTAGAGCTACGTCAAGAGTCCGCTTAGAAAATGCGCTCTTTCTACGGACATTAATGAAATTAGAGATCTATGTCGCAAGGTTGCTTTTGCTGCGACGAGGATCTCTAACAGGTAAGAAATTGTAAAATTAGCAATAAAATGAGGCATTTACATATACCAAAAAACAAAAGTTTTTAGCAGCATTTATATAAATACACTTTTAATTAAGAAAATGTATAAAAATATTTAAAATTGTTGCTAAATGCCTTTGCAACGATTGCCCGTATGACATGCCATGCAAAATTTTTTATTTAGTTGTACCACTCAATTACTATATATGTTTACATTTGTAGCATCTAAATTTCTTTTTTTTTTTACATATTTATACCACCCAAATCTGTCATACCACATAAAAAATGCATCATTTTAACTTTTAAAATGAGAAATACGTATTCTCATGCATAGTTAAATTGGCACATATGTTTGTAAAACTCGAAGTTAAGGTTAGATATCTAAATACATAAGAATTGTGTGGCATGCCTGTAAATTTTCCAAAAGTATACATATAATTTGACATATGTTCATGCTATATGCATAAGAAGTGTTGATAGAGTAATTATGAATTGCTGCTGCGATCGTGTGTGGGTTTGGGTTGACTTTCCTGACAAGTTGACGCGAATGTAGGATAGTTATTGTGCCACCTCAAGTTGGCTAAAAGAGAGATTATTGCATACGGACACCGCATATATCTCTGCATGCGGTGTTCGATCATGACAGTAGATCACAGTGATCTACGGTCAGGATTATTTCTTTTTTTTTAAGAAAAAATAAAAAAANGATCAAACAATTAATAGTGACACTAGAAGTTTTTACGTGGAAAAACCGCAAAGGGAAAAAGTAAGGGGTATGACGGAGCTGAAGAGTCTCACTATAAAATGATATTGATTATAGTTACAACCATGTATCCCACAGGCGGGAAAGAGTTAGAAGGCATTTCAAGTTACAATGTCGACAAGCAGATGATTTGTTGTAATGACTGACCNGATCAAACAATTAATAGTGACACTAGAAGTTTTTACGTGGAAAAACCGCAAAGGGAAAAAGTAAGGGGTATGGCGGAGCTGAAGAGTCTCACCGTAAAATGATATTGATTACAGTTACAACCACGTATCCCACAGGCGGGAAAGAGTTAGAAGGCATTTCGAGTTACAATGTCGACAAGCAGACGATTTGTTGCAATGACTGGCCATCGAAAAATGATGATTAGTGGAAGCCGACGAGTGGTGGCCGACAGTGATCGGTGGCGACAGAAGTGTTGTTGGACTCCAGCTCCTTAAAGCTAAGATTTATCAATATTTATAAAACTCTGAGTACAATTAATGCAAGAATATGAATTGTTTTAATCATACAACTCAAAGAACTTCCTCCGATCTTATAGTATCTGATGGACATTTGAGTATCTTAAAAGTGTCATAATTGAGTTATCTTGGGCTCATTGGATTTATCTCGCTAAGATGCTCGATTCGACCATGAACTAGTCATATTCGACATCTATTTGACATTTCAAATGTATTCGAAAAACTTCCAAACATGGTTTAGCATCTTGACCAGGGTTAGATTTGGTTTGGACAAGACTAATTTTGGTGTCATATGATCTATCTTATCGAGCCAGTCATTTTAACTATAAGTTAGCTGCAATCAGATCTTCGAATAACCTTTTATCGATGTTTGATTATTTCATGCTTAAAAGTTAAAAGATTGTCCTGAGATCCCAGCCATGCTTCAAGATTCGTGCCAGATGACAAAAATTTATTTATGGCATATCAATTATTGCAAGGCTTATTATGATAGTATCTATGATAACATCATTTAAATAAAATATTTAGTAGCAACAAGTCATATTATAGCATTTTATCATAGAAGAAAAAAAACAATGAATTGAATATTTTCTTTGGATTAAAAAGTAATGCCCGACCCAAAATACAATTTTATATTACCATGTTTTAATATATTTTGTCATTTATTTTGTTTTAATTATGATATTCTCTATATATTATTAATTCTAATGTAATCCATAGTTTATTAAAAAAATGTAGAACCACTATAAAGCCAATAAAATGGAATATAATTAATATACTTGATTATGATAGCTTTAGGAAATCCTAACAATAAATATTTTAATATATATGCTTCATTATTTTTTTTTTCACCATTAAAAGCTATGCTTACTCTCCTCACATTCCTCAACACAAATAATCTCTTAAATTGGCTTCACAATAAAACCAAGTAGTTATGTCGTGAGGAAATATTTCGTGCAGATAATGCATATGCGAATTGTTGATATTGTGGTCGTATTGTTCACCGCAATACCACCAGATCCACATCTATTCGTTCCTTCCATGTCCGCACGTAATATATCATCCTATGTCGTGTGATTATGTATCCTAAGATGAAGATGGGATTTCTAACTAGTAAAGATTAAAATTTTAGGATTAGTATTTTAATTTATTCATATCCAAAGTTTCATTTTCTTGGTTTAAATTAAAAATTACAGTTAAAGAAATTATAAAATTAAATTGATTTATTAATTGAATTGATTTTATTAGACATCAATATTAAACAGTTTATTTAAACTTCTCATAAAGAAGTCTGAATTATTAAAAAAAAAACAACGATTAGAATATTTTGTTGGTTAATCAAACAATCAGATTGATTTGAGTTGATCCAAACTTTGACATTTTAAGCAGTTTAATCAAAAGATCGTTTCTACCATTCAATTATTTTGGATTTCTTCGATTCAGCCAAATGAATTAAACCCAATCATAGTCATCCAAATCATCATGTTTGGCTATGATTCGCACCATAGTACGATGGGATAATGTCCTGATCTCACAAAACCCTAACTTTGTTCTTAAAATGATGGTCAAGTAGTCATGACATGTCTCATTCATGATTGGTCGGAAGACTTCATGTGGGCTTCTGTTTGTTCTCTTATTTGTCTTTGTTTTTATCTTCTTCTAGAAATGGAAATTCTAGGTACAAACGAAAGTGGATGAACTGTTGTTTTTGTTACAATTCAGTTTTTTTTTTTCCAAGAAAGGTGGGCCTAAAAGATAATATATGTGATTTGAACTCGTAACCACCTCACGGTGGAAACTACACCCTTAACCACTATGTTGCTTGAGTTGGTGAAGACATCTGTGGTGGAATGAATCCATGCTCATGCAAATGATTTTGATTATGGTTGTCAAAATAGCTCGTTGTTCGCGAACAGCTCGTGTTCGGCTCGTTAATTTTCNAGATCTTCGAATAACCTTTTATCGATGTTTGATTATTTCATGCTTAAAAGTTAAAAGATTGTCCTGAGATCCAAGCCATGCTTCAAGATTTGTGCCAGATGACGAAAATTTATTTATGGCATATCAATTATTGCAAGGCTTATTATGATAGTATATGATAACATCATTGAATAAAATATTTAGTAGCAACAAGTCATATTATAGCATTTTATCATAGAAGAAAAAGGCAATGAATTGAATATTTTCTTTGGATTAAAAAGTAATGCCCTACCCAAAATACAATTTTATATTACCATGTTTTAATATATTTTGTCAATTATTTTTTTTTAATTATGATATTCTCTATATATTATTAATTCTAATGTAATCCATAGTTTATTAAAAAAATGTAGAACCACTATAAAGCCAATAAAATGGAATATAATTAATATACTTGATTATGATAGCTTTAGGAAATTCTAACTATAAATATTTTAATATATATGCTTCATTATTTTTTTTCACCATTAAAAACTATGCTTACTCTCCTCACATTCCTCAACACAAATAATCCCTTAAATTGGCTTCTCAATAAAACCAAGTAGTTATGTCGTGAGGAAATATTTCGTGCAGATAATGCATATGGGAATTGTTGATATTGTGGTCGTATTGTTCACCACAATACCACCAGATCCACATCTATTCGTTCCTTCCATATCCGCACGTAATATATCATCCTATGTCGTGTGATTATGTATCCTAAGATGAAGATGGGATTTCTAACT
Organism: Phalaenopsis hybrid cultivar; assembly: GCA_002079205.1. Lineage (NCBI taxonomy): Eukaryota > Viridiplantae > Streptophyta > Magnoliopsida > Asparagales > Orchidaceae > Phalaenopsis > Phalaenopsis hybrid cultivar. The sequence goes on along the minus strand of JXCR01142950.1, from coordinate 95,376 downwards.
AGTAAAGATTAAAATTTTAGGATTAGTATTTTAATTTATTCATATCCAAAGTCTCATTTTCTTGGTTTAAATTAAAAATTACAATTAAAGAAATTATAAAATTAAATTGATTTATTAATTGAATTGATTTTATTAGGCATCAATATTAAACAGTTTATTTAAACTTCTCATAAAGAAGCCTGAATTATTAAGAAAACAAAGATTAGAATATTCTGTTGGTTAATCAAACAGTCAGATTGATATGAGTTGATCCAAACTTTGACATTTTAAGCAGTTTAATCAAAAGATCGTTTCTACCATTCAATTATTTTGGATTTCTTCGATTCAGCCAAATGAATTAAACCCAATCATAGTCAACCAAATCATCATGCTTGGCTATGATTCGCACCATAGTACGATGGGATAATGTCCCGATCTCACAAAACCCTAACTTTGTTCGTAAAATGATGGCCAAGTAGTCATGACATGTCTCATTCATGATTGGTCGGAAGACTTCATGCGGGCTTCTGTTTGTTCTCTTATTTTGTCTTTGTTTTTATCTTCTTCTAGAAATGGAAATTCTACGTACAAAAGGGAGTGGAGGAACTGTTGTTTTTGTTTTCGAGAAAGGTGGGCCCAAAAGATAATATATGTGATTCGAACTCGTAACCACCTCATGGTGGGAAACTACACCCTCAACCACTATGTTGCTTCAGTTGGTGAAGACATATGTGGTGGAATGAATCCCTGCTTACGCAAATGATTTTGTTGGTGCGTAGTTCTCCCATTACTGTGGGATAAATCACAACCATACGTGATGATTTGGATGGCTATGATTGGGAATTCAGTTGGCTCGATCGAAGCCGTCCAAAATAATTGAATGGTGTAAATGATCCTCCAATTGGATCGCTCTAAAAGTTAAGGTTTAGATGGATGAAGATTAACCAACAAAATATTTTGGTCATTATTTATGTAATTATTCAAAATTCTTTATTAAAAGCTTAGAACTGTTAGTTTGGTCAACTCTAACGTAGAGAAGCTACTTTAATTTAGGTCGATCCAAGAACTCATTTTCAAATCAACATATTTAAAATTTGCATCATTGAAAAATTCAATATTATAAAATTTGATGAAATAAACATTTTGAAATTGAAATTATGATCATACGAACATTGATTTTAATAAGCAAAATAAATTTTAATGGATTGGTTCAATGACATTGTATATAAAAAAATATGTCAATGCTGATCATAATGCAGGGATACAGCGATTTAAAAGGGAATAGTACGATGAAAGTCGACCCACTGACAAGAGGTCATGAGACCCACTTAACCGATCGAGCGAAGTCATATGAAACAAGCCGACAAGTCCAAAAACTAACTGGACCACAAGATAGATCAATGACGACTGGAAAATATAAGCACGGACCACTTGGTCAGAAAAAGAAACAAGAAAACATATGAGCCAAAACCACTATAGGAAAGTCGATATGACGTGATATTTTACACTTCAGTGGAGCTGATCTAAGGGAAGATCTGGCTCCTTGGTATTTTGAACCGTCCCATAGTTGCTTAGAGGCTCCTCACAAGTTATCAAGGATCAATGGCATAGATAGATCAGTTGATCGACCCACACCAACTAAGCTTAGCAAATTGAGCTGATTTTACCAGCCCGAAGCCAAATAAGCTAATTAGTTGTGGAGCCAAAAAACAATCAGACGATAAGCCCATATATGTAAAATACCAGAAATATCTTAGTACTATAGTACATACCCCTTTAAAGCATGCATGGGCAATATTAATGTAATACTATCATTGTACTATCTCATCTATAAATAAGAAAATCATTTTATGAATAAGACACGATGAATTACTATTCATTATTGTTCGCTCCTCTCTTTCTCTCTCATATACTCTATTCATTGGGTGTAATTCACATACTAGGATTCAATGGGCAATAAAAAAAATTTGATTCAATCAAAGACTAAATAAACCCAAATCATGCATATAAAAATTTAATGATCTAATTAGAAGACCAAATGATATCTATAATCTCACATATTTGTAAAAATTAAAAAAAAAACATTCCAATGTAAAAAATCTAACGAATTTCGAATCACTCAATTATCAAGACTTAGCACTTCCCCTCTCTCCTATTCTCAAGGGTTTAATTCTCTAACAAGTTCATAGCATATATTTGATTNTATATACATATATATATATATATATATAGATGTATGTATATATATATACATAGATGTATATGTATGTATGTATGTATGTATATGTATGTGTATGTATGTATGTATGTATAGATGAGTCACATTAGCCTAGTGGTCTAATGATTGATAGCGGTCTTTCAACAAAGTGGTCCTTGGTATCTTACATAAGTGTGTGCGCAAGCATTTGGGTGTGTACAGAAAAAAAAATTATATATATTTATATACATGAAAGCTTTACATATAAACCACAAAATACCTATCTATTCACATTTCTATCGTTCTACTTCTGCATGAAAAGGATATTTTGAGAAAGATACGAGTAAATACATAGAAATTGCATGGCGTGTACGTACCATAAAATGTTGTTTTATGTAGGGTTGTAAACGAGCATGAGCAAGCTCAGGATTGGCTCATGTTCGGCTCGTTCGAAATAGCTCGTATTCGAAATCGGCTCGTGAACAGTGTGTTCATGTTCGGCTTGATTAAAATATTTGTGTTCGTGTTCGGCTCAAAATTGACTCGTTAAACTTAAATTGAGAAAAATAAATGTAAACCGTGGAATTCGAATCTGGATCAAATATATACAAAAGAATGCACAAACCACATTGTCACATGAGGTGTTATGATTTAAACTTAGACATAAATATATATAATATATTATTATATAAATAATATATGTAATATATTGTTATATAAATAGCTCTATAATTTTTTTTTTATTTCGAGCTAAAACGAGCCGAACATGAGCAAATGAGTTGTTAATGTAGGCTCGTTTATAATTCGAGCTTTAAAAATTTGTTTATTTTCGGCTTGTTTACTTAATGAACGAGCCGAAGCTGTTCGCGAACAACGAGCTTTTTTGAGAGCCCTAGTTTTATGTGTTAGATATATAAATACATGGTAATTTCTTGGCGTGCATGAAACAAAAAAATATCATGGAACGATCAGAAATCCAATAAAATGGAATTATAATTAATATCCTTGAATATGATAAATTTAGGAAAATCCCACCCGACCACATATTAATATATATATATGCTTCATAAATTTTGTATCATGAATACTATAAAATCACCCCGCCCTCCTCACATTCTCCAACACAAACAAACTAAATAATCTCCTACAACCAAACATCTATGTCCCAAGGTTGTGTTCCCTGCAATGTAGATGGCTATATGCAGACAACATTATGAAATATATATATATGTATATGTAAAGAATTTGATTAATTAATTTGTTGATGGATGCAGGGTGGAAGGTGAGCTGGCCGGAGCTGGTGGGGCGGAAAGGAAGAGAAGCAAAAGCGGTGATAGAGAGAGAGAATGGTGATGTTAAAGCGGTATGTGTGAGGGCTGCTGATAGAGTACTTAAGATTTGTCGCTGCGATCGGGTGTTCATTATGGTCGATTGTCCGCCCAACGTTGACCCGAATGAAGGGATCGTTACGAGTGTGCCTAAGATATGCTGCATATCAGAAAACCAGTTATAATTCAATAATATACAGTGAAGATGNTTAAGATTTGTCGCTGCGATCGGGTGTTCATTATGGTCGATTGTCCGCCCAACGTTGACCCGAATGAAGGGACCGTTACGAGTGTGCCTAAGATATGCCGCATATCAGAAAACCAGTTATAATTCAATAATATATAGTGAAGATACCAAAGTAGACTAAGGGCATAAAATTGTGGCTTTAAATGTTAGCTTTTGTATTTTTTATGCCATGCATCATAGTTGTTGATCAATGTTTTGGTCATCTTTGCTTGTGATTTGTCTTTAGGCTCATTAGGATAAAAATCTTTTTTTCCTTTTAATCATAGGAGACTTGTCTTAATAAAAATTTAGTTTTATAGGTAGATTTTAGCTTATAAAGAGAGTTTTACCCTACCATTTATATCAAGTACATAGAGGATTTAGGTTGTAATCACTGCTTTTATGTAGCCCGTTGACAAAAACATGCAGACAGAGGACAAGTTACGTCCTTATTAGCGTGAAATCATTTTGAGCGTGAATTTAATAATATAATTTATATAATATTTACACTTTATGTACTTATGTTAATCTACGATCGACAAATGGTTATGTTTGGTGAGTGAGTTTTTTCTCATTAGCTTTTAGAGATTTTACTTTTATTTAAAAGTTTTAAAGCTCTTACATTTTCAAATTCTATTAATTTTAAGATAATCTCGTACAATGACTATACTCATCATTAAGGCTAAGATTATTATTTAATTTTTTTTAAATATCAGTCACATCAAAAGGATTCATGTGGCCGACCCCACGTAGTGGGATTAAGGCTTTGTTGTTGTTGTTGTTGTATCAGTCACATCAACTCCAGTCCTTACAAGGAAGATACTTGAGGCTCAAACTTGTCAACTCTAGTTTTTATAGGGAGGATGATCAAACTGGAAGCTCAATCCTATCAACTTTGATTCCTTTCAGGAGGATACAAATATAGGACATATAATCTTACCCTATAGATAAGACGACCTGCTTAAAAATATGCATAATTTTAATATTTTTTAGTTTGACATTTAAAAAATATTAAAAAAAAAAAAATTGAAAAACACATGCATATTACCAGGAAAATGTGTTGGCTTAATTAAAAGACAAACACTCTACTTCTTTGCCTAAACCCAAGGTTTTTGGTTCAAGGGTTTAGAACTTAGGACTAAGACTAAGTATATTGAATGAAATTTGCATGTCCCAAAGTTAAAAGTCAAATTGTACATAAAACCAAAACACTCTAAAGATCAACAAATGAAATAAAANTATATATATATATATATATATGAAAGCTTTACATATAAACCACAAAATACCTATCTATTCACATTTCTATCGTTCTATTTTTACATGAAAAGGATATTTTGAGAAAGATACGAGTAAATACATAGAAATTGCATGGCGTGCATGTAACATAAAATGTTCTTTTATGTGTTAGATATATAAATACATAGTAATTTCTTGGCGTGCATGAAACAAAAAAAATATCCTGGAACGATCNATATATATATATAATGTATGTATGTGTATATAATGTATGTATGTGTATGTATGTGTATGTATGTATGTATGTATGTATAGATGAGTCACATTAGCCTAGTGGCCTAATGATTGATAGCCAGTCTTTCAACCAAGTGGTCCTTGGTGTCTTACATAAGTGTGTGTGCAAGCATTTGGGTGTGTAGACAAATATATATATATATATATATATATATATATATACATATGAAAGCTTTACATATAAACCACAAAATACCTATCTATTCACATTTCTATCATTCTACTTATGCATGAAAAGGATGCTTTGTGAAAGATACGAGTAAATACATAGAAATTGCATGGCGTGCATGTAACATAAAATGTTGTTTTACGTGTTAGATGTATAAATACATGGTAATTTCTTGGCGTGCATGAAACAAAAAAATATTGTGGAACGAGCAAATATCCAATAAAATGGAATTATAATTAATATCCTTGAATATGATAAATTTAGGAAAATCCCACCCGACCATATATTAATATATATATATATATATATGCTTCATAAATTTTGTATCATGAATACTATAAAATCACCCCGCCCTCCTCACATTCTCCAACACAAACAAACTAAATAATCTCCTACAACCAAACATCTATGTCCCAAGGTTGTGTTCCCTGCAATGAAGATGGCTATATGCAGATAACATTATGAAATATATATATATGTATATGTAAAGAATTTGATTAATTAATTTGTTGATGGATGCAGGGTGGAAGGTGAGCTGGCCGGAGCTGGTGGGGCGGAAAGGAAGAGAAGCAAAAGCGGTGATAGAGAGAGAG
>JXCR01142950.1:66874-89257 GCA_002079205.1 Phalaenopsis hybrid cultivar | reverse complement strand
GGTGAGCTGGCCGGAGCTGGTGGGGCGGAGAGGAAGAGAAGCAAAAGCGGTGATAGAGAGAGAGAATGGTGATGTTAAAGCCGTATGTGTGAGGGCTGCTGATAGAGTACTTAAGATTTGTCGCAGCGATCGGGTGTTCATTATGGTCGATAGTCCGCCCAACGTTGACCCGAATGAAGGGATCGTTACGAGTATCCCTAAGATATGCCGCACATCAGAAAATCAGTTATAATTCAATAATATATAGTGAAGATACCAAAGTTAAAATAAGGGCATAAAAATTGTGGCTTTAAATGTTAGCTTTTGTATTTTTTATGCCATGCATCATAGTTATTGATCAATGTTTTGGTCGTCTTTGCTTGTGGTTTGTCTTGGTTATCGCAGTGTATAGGCTCATTAGGATAAAAATCTTTTCTCCTTTTGAGTATAGGAGACTTGTCTTAATAAAAATTTAGTCTTATAGGTAGAATTTAGCTTATAAAGAGAGTTTTACCCTATCATTTATATCCAGTACATAGAGGATTTAGTTTGTAATCACTACTTTTATGGAGCACATTGACAAAAACATGCAGACAGAGGACAAGCTACGTCCTTATTAGCATGAAATCATTTTGAGCGTGAATTTAATAATGTAATTTACATAATATTAACACTTTATGTACTTATGTTAATCTACGATCGACAAATGATTATGTTTGGTGAGTGAGCTTTTTCTCATTAGCTTTAGGAGATTTTTTTTTTATTTAAATGTTTTAAAGCTCTTACAATTTCAAATTCTTTTAATCTTAAGATATCCTCCAATTACAATGTACAATGACTACACTCATCATTAAGGCTAAGATTATTATTTAATTTTTTTTAAATATCAGACACATCAACTCCAGTCCTTGCGAGGAAGATACTTGAGGCTCAAACCTGTCAACTCTAGTTTTTACAGGGAGGACGATCAAACTGGAAGCTCAATCTTATCAACTTTGATTCCTTTAAGGAGGATACAAATATAGGACATACAATCTTACCCTATAGATAAGACGACCAGCTTAAAAATGTGCATAATTCTAATATTTTTTAATTTGACATTTACAAAATATATATATATTTTTTTTTTCTTGAAAAACACATGCATTTTTCTTTTTTACTAGGAAAATGTGTTGGCTTAATTAAAAGACAAACCCTCTACTTCTTTGCCGAACTTAGGACTAAGAATAAGCATATTGAATGAAATTTGCATGTCCCGAAGTTAAAAGTCAAATTGTACATAAAACCAGAACACTCTAACGACCAACAAATGAAATAAAACAATAATAAGAATAACAATAAGCACACAATACACTGCAGCACGCAGCACTCGCTTGCCACCCACGGCTCACTGCCGGCAGCCCACAACCAGCACTTGCCGCCACGATGTCTTAGCCCGCCGTGCCGCTGCTGTCAGCCATTGTTAGTTGTCGCCAACCACTACGCCATTTATCTTTCATCCAGGGCCGCCGCCGCCGCTAATCATGTTTTACTTTACTTTCGTTTTTCTTTTAACCAAACACAAAAATATAAACTCCTGCATTTATTTTACACCAAAACAAATAACTCCAAAGTATTTCAAATATACTATATTTCTTTTCTCAGTAAACCAAACACCCCTTAAATCTTAAAAAATTGCAGTTCAAAACTAATTTATTTCAAATTCTTTACATTTGGAGGCTTTGCTTCTCCTTGAAGAACCAGAGCCACCCCTAATTCCACTCTAATTCTACTAACACTATATTTACAGTAAAAGCAATCCAACTATTAATCCGCACTCAAAGATGAACTGAAAAATTCAATTTTTTTAAGAGAGAAAAATAAGCAGAGCTCTACTTGCGAATAACTAAAATGAAATCACAAAATTTCTTAAATAGAAACTCACCAATTTTAAAGAGGAAGAAGCTATGATGTCAAAAGATCCCCCCAGACCTTATAATCAGTAGTTGAGCTGTTATTATCTATGATGGTGTCCTGACAACCCAGAAAAAAGGTAGTTCTAACAGTATCAACATTGATAAGGGCATGTGCAGAACCACTTGGGCTCGCGGCAACGGCGACTTCATCGGCTCCGATTTTCACTTCTGCGTAGCCTTTGCCTTCAATGTGTGGAGTCTCCAGCTGCATAAGAAATCCTAATAGCACATATAAGCAGTAAAGTTTGATAGAAAAAATATCAAAATCTTCAGCTTGGATTGAAGATGGGGAAATTTACATGCATACTACATAATTCTTATGTGTTTTACATATTTAAGACCCAAAGTTTGATATTTACACTGATAACAGCTTGGGGTCATAAATCTAAGCATGAAAAGGTGTATTTCTCTTTAAAAAAAGATAGTGGTGGTGGAATTTTTTATGTGATGTTAAGGATTTGAGCAGTATGCATGAAAATATCAATGTTTAGGTGTTACACGTGTAAATACATAAGAATTGTGGGGTATGCAAGTAAATTCCCCTTGAAGATAATCATACCCTAAACTTTGTTTCGGCTCCCCAGATGAGAAATGTCTCATTGCAGGTGTGATGCCTGTGATTTCCCCTAAAGCAGCCCGGACGAATCTCACCTGCATGGATTGATTTGCAGATCTGAGCTCCACCTGCTTAAAGGAGTATGATTAGTATGATTTAAGCATCATTAAAACTTCATGTAAGGTATAGTCTGTTCCATTCTTTGTTTTTTCCTTGATCATTCGTATATCTGAACATTTAGTTTTTTACGTGAAAGAATGAAAGAATTAAAGTGATTAGCTGGACGAAGCTGATATGCTGCCCTTTATAAAAGAAAGAAGGTGAAAAAAGCTTGGAAAACTTGAGGAAATAATATTAGCTATTCAATATATAGCTTAATACCATTTAACAATATCAAAAGGAAAAAAAGAGCAAAACAACGGATGAATGTTTTTAGGGAATTGTCTGAGGCTACAAAGAATTAATTTGAGGTGCCAGTTGCAGTGAATGAAAATAATAAAAAAATTAGTTCACTAGCCACTTAACATACTTCACGCCATCCAAACAAGAAGACAAAATAGGAAAAATAATGAAATGTTTTTTGAAAATTAGATGAGACTGAAAGGAACTATTTTGGAATAAGATAAACAGTTAGGGGTCTCATTCTAAGTTCCAATGAATGGTAGGAAGAAGCTCTATAGGATAAGGGAGACGGGGGAAAGGCATCGCAATCGTGAGTGAATAAAATATCTTTGAAATCTACCATTAACAACGGACACAATCTCATTATCCAAAAAAGCCTTTGGATATTATCTGGCAGAGGGCTAAATTGAGATTATAATGTGAAAATGGAGAAGCATTCAAGAAACTGATTGGAAGCTCATTTGGACTAAAACCATGATTTTTAAAGGCTTATAATACGTTGCATGATTATAGATGACAATGAATTTTATGCATTTAATTGCTTAGAAGTTCATTAAGGAAACAATGAACCATTACTTCATCATCTGTCATGAACTCCGAGTACCCACAATTAAAATATGGAAAAAAAACTAAGAATGATATAGCTAGCAATAATTTTCTCAGAACAATCTCATGCAAATAATTCAAATTATGCAAATGCTATAACACAAATAATCAAAAGCAAAAAATATATTTAAGTGTCATAAGCTATACAAATAATAACCTTTAGCTAGTTCCTAAAATGATAAGACAAAAAAAAAAATAAAAGTAGATAAATCAAGAAGCTATGGTATGCTTACTGTGGAAATCATAATTCCAAACCTAGAATTATTCATTAGCAGCAATAAGAAAATAGAAAGGGCAACATTCTCCCCACCAACCAAGGATTCACTACAGACAACCAACATAGCAGTGGACTGGAAATTTGGAATTTTGGGATGCTTCTTTTAGTTGGAAATCCAAAAAATAGCCCATAAGTCACTCTTTCAGTTGGAAGATATCTCCAACAAGGAAACAAAATAACTCCCTGCTACACTGCTAGCCATCAAATCTCGACAAGATAGAAAATCAATGATTCCGTGATGCACAGCAATTAACTCTATATTGTTACTTCACAGACTCCTAATAGTATTTAGTATGGCAAAAAATCCAGCTCTGGTAAATTTGCCTTCTCTTTAAATTACTTTTTTGATTTGCATTCTCAGCTTTCCTTATGGTGAAGAGTATAAATTAGAGATTCATTATATAATTAATTTTAATAACTTGAATAAATATAATGTTGGTGGAGGTGACATCAACAATTATTAGTGCACTCTCACTTCTCATTCATGTATTATTATAGTTAGTTAGGGAAGATTGGGTAATTATATGCAATTTAAGTGGATGTAATATTGATAATTCTTAATCCATGTAATTGAAAAACAAACAAACCATAGGTGGGACAGATTCAAATATCTTTAATCTTTTATATAAAATGATAAGAATATAAATAAAGATATAACCTCTAGAAATAAAAATTGAAAGTTAAAACAGAAAATGATTTGAAGAGTATCATTCATAGCGAAAACAACAGTGACTTGAGATTAAATTTATCTACAGGCAGGCTCGCTATTTTGAATAGATCCGAGTATTGGGCGGTAAATTTATAGCCAAGTTGAATATGAAGAAAATGAGAATACTACAATGGACGTATGGAAGAAATAGGAAAGAAAACTGAGAAATGATTGTATTGGAGAAATTGGAGTAGCATTAATTGAGGGTGAGACGGTGAAATATAGGTGGTTTGGACATGCATGACCAAATATAGAAGATGCACAGCCTATTAGACCTGCTAAGAAACTTAGTGATGAAGGAATAAAAAGGACAGGAAGAAGATAGGGGATGGCATTTACAAACAGTTTTTCAAACTAGTTTGCACAGAATAGACTTTACAACTGATGATATATCAACTCTAATGAAACTTTCATTATCCTGAGATGATAGATATGTTAAATTCGTCAGAAATACTTAGACTTTCAGATAGATATTGCATACTTTACTGGAAAAAAATAAAAAATTTACAAACATACAAAGTAGCATATTTGAAGATGGCATCCATTATTCATATTGTGCTTCTATTAGAATGCAAATTGAAATATAATGTTCAAGCTTGATAATTTTAGGTTTAGATTGAAGAAAAAAATTACAGGTTTAAGTTGAGATAGGGCATGTTGACAAAAATCATTCTCATTATGAGAGCATATCTCGAAAGATCTCGGAGGAATTACATACTTCTGTTCGTGAATCTATTTTGCGCCTTTAATTTGATATTATTAAAAGAATGGTTCGGAAGAAAGGGTTGCAGCATTAATAAATCTTGAAATTTCTAATAATAATGAAATTATTTTGACCTGCCATTCAAGAAGGAATGCAAAATTCAGGAATGCTAGTTGATGCATATTTTTATCAGGAAGATGCAATTCAGCATCAGTTCAATATGCCCTCATTCCAATCATGGATAAAAGGAAATCTCTTCCCATTATAATCCAAATAGTTTAGAGGCTTGGATTGGATAGCTGTTGGCAGAATATTCGCACAGCAAAATCCAACAAATCTGTCAGTGTACAACATGATAGAAACTAGGCATTAAAGATTGGATAAATTAAACCCAAGGAAGACTTTCATGCCATCATTTACTAATCATCCAAAGACACGCCGCTGTAATTATTTTTCCAACGTTATTTTCTCAAATGCTAAGCCAATCAGAAGGGATAATCAAAGTCAATAACCAGAAACAAAACTGAAGCCAAATCACAGATACAATCGGTAACAACAATCAAAAATCTAGAATTCCAGACAATGGTAAAATGTTCTCGTAAAGATCTCCAGCAAGATAATATACCGTGGATTCCCTTGTCGTGAGCCACGCTAATGGGATTGAAAAGCCACCCTCGCCGATCCCTTGAAATCAGCGAATGCGCACTGAACCGAGCGAGGTTGGCATCAGCGTCCGCATCAAGCCCACTCATTAACTGTGCTCTGAAAAGCAAGGTGGCGGAAGCAGGAGCACGTTGAACACGAAGACAGAGCCAGGTGAGGAGTAGGAAGAGCGAGAGGACGAAGGGGAAGGCAGAGGGCCTCTTCAGGAATGCGGCGATTGAAGAGAAAGAGGCCCTTGCGGGCGGTTGAGGGTTATTGGAAAGAGGACTGGCAGAGTGGTGGTTGTGTAGCTGGAGGCTTATCCGTCTAGGGTTTGACATCGTTATGATCTGCAGGAATCTGAGGGCATGCTCGCATAAAAGCTCTGCTTGGAGAGGGAAGCTGAACTATTTATATAAAATAATGGCGGAATTCCAATACAAAACACTCTATATTTATGTATTTACGTATTTCACACACAAATTTTCATTTTTACAAATACAGTACATAATTAAGCACTAGTACACTTTTTTAATAGTAAAATCCATAATATATATATATATATATATATATATATATATATATATATATATATATATATATATATATATATATNTACATACATACATACATATGTATGTATATATATATATATACATACATACATACATACATATATATGTATATATATATATACATACATATATATATGTATGTATGTATATATATATATATATACATACATATATATATATATATATATATATATATATATATATATGTGTTTGTGTGTGTGCGTGTGTGTCATAGTTAAATATTTAAAGAACTTCACAAATCTATTTGATGTTTAATATTTGAGATCATCGTAAGCCATCATTATTGTCTTACAATTATTTCATGGTCGTTTTGGTGTGGTTCTTGCCATCAGCCAATAATTGTACATTTAAGACCCGTTTGGGGCAACTTATGAGTGCGGCGGCGTTTTTGAAAACGAGGTCTAACCGTTTGGTTGCGCGTTTTTTAAAACGTTGTCTGTCGCGTTTATGATTTTTACACTAAACGCAAGTCGTAGGTCGACCTGCGGGTTATATTTCAGGATAAGGTGTTTATCCTAAAACGCACAAGCTACCTCAAACAAACCCTCAGCATTGTCTAACGCCCATTGGGGAGCTGCGCATCACGATAGCGGCGCCTCGATGCTAATACCTGAATTTAAATAATTCTCCCCTTAAAATTTTATTTGTAATGATTAGAAGTGAGTGAGTTTTGACTTTCTCTAGTGTAGGAGAGAGGAGAGGTGAGTGTGGAGTTTCCAAATTATAAAGAAACTTCGAGTGTGATTTAATCTTACAATTTTTTTAATTTTTTCAATGTTTATTTATAGGTGTGGTGTGACTTTGTTATTTTTTTGTATTCTCCTAATATTTTATGTGGTCTTCTTATCTTGTGTGGTTATGATTAAAATTTTTGTTTCATNACGAGATTTCAATTTCGATGACCGACAGCTTCTTACGGGCAAACCCCACACCAAAAATACTGCCGACAATATATATATCATAAATATTTAAAGAACTTCACAAATCTATTTGTTGTTTAATATTTGGGTTCATCGTAAGCCATCATTATTGTCTTATCATTTTTTCACGGTTGTTTTTGTGTGGTTCATGTTATCAACCAATAATTGTACATTTAGGGCCTGTTTGGGGCAGCTTATGAGTACGACAGTGTTTTTGAAAACGCGGTCTAATCGTTTGGTCGGGCGTTTTTGAAAACGTTATCTGCCGTGTTTTTTATTTTTACACTAAACGCAAGTTGTGGGTCGACACACGGGCTGCATTTCAGGATAAGTTGTTTATCCTAAAATGCACAAGCTGCCCCAAACAAACTCTCAGCCTTGTCCAACGCCCATTGGGGAGCCGCGCACCACGATAGCAGCGCCTTGATGCTAATACCTGAATTTAAATAATTCTCCCAATAAAATTTTATTTGTAATGAGTAGAACTGAGTGGGTTTTGATTTTCTCTAGTGCAAGAGAGATGAGAGGTGAGTCATGGAGTTTCCAATTTATAAAGAAACTTGACTGTGACTTAATTTGTACAATTTTTTAAATTTTTTCAATGTTTATTTCTAGGTGTGGTGTGACTTTGTTATTTTTTGCTATTCTCATAATATTTTATGTGCTTATGATTAAAATTTTTGTTTCAGATATCTAAGACTCAGGGCCTAGAATAATTGCATTGTTGGCTAATATCTGCCATCAAGTATATATTCAGCAAATCAAACACCCTAAATATAATGTACTAAACATTTAAAATATATATTTGATGTGTTTCGGGGAGTCCTTGGTTGTAAAATGATTATTTTGCGTCTTAGCGTTAAAAGATAACCTATCACGTACTTTCGTAATTATAAGAAGATGAGACAACACGATTTTTATGTGGAAAATACTGTAAAATGGAAAAAATCACAGGACCTAACTCGATTAAAATAATTCACAATGATATAGTTTCAAAATTGAATATTTTAAAAATATAATAGTAGTTTATCTATAGCAGTGGTAGTCAGACGTAATAAATATAGTTCTCGGCGATAGAAGACTATAAGGGCCGTAGCCGATTGCTATGGAAGCAATAATCTACTGTGAAAGTTGTGGATCGGGACTGCAGCGTCGGCTTGTCATATAGGTAATTGTTGAAAGTCTTGATATTAGTTGGTTGCTTGAGCCACATTTGTTTGCCTCAAGAGTGTGTTGGTCACAAAAGATGTAGAAAAAGTTGTGGGACCGCATGCCCGTATCGAAGAGCTGTGATGTTGTTGTAAGTCACGAGGGCTGAAATTGAGAGTTGCACAAGTTATGAACCACATAGGTCTTAGTTGGTCATATAGGCCGTTTTGGTGGGTTGTGATTACATTGGCTACGGGAGCCCGGAGCTGGGAGTTGCAAAGTTGCGGGTTACATGGGTCGTAGTTAGTCATGCAGGTCATTGTGGTGAGCTGTGATGACATTTGTATGCCGCCAGGGCATACTACAAGAGTTGGCTAGAGGGGCGACGATGACCAGGGTTGGTCAATGACAGTGGCTGGAGGTGGCTGGAGGTGGATCTTTTATGTATGTTAATCATTGTTTTAAAATATGTAAATAATAATATAGTCGTAAAACATGTAAATGACAACAATGAATCATAGTCTAAGCATGCTATTTATTTATTTTAATAAACACAACATTTTTTACTCATATCTCTATTATTGCTTTGTATTAATACATTTGTCCTATGAGTAACATCTAAATAGAACTTGATGCATGCTAGAAAATTCGTGGCGGTAGAGTAATGAATTATCGTCTTAGCGTTGCACGAGAATTCAACACACACTCAGATAAAAATGAATCGAGTTGTGATCACACCAGAAGTTTTTACATGGAAAACCCGTAAAAAGGGAAAAACCACGGGGTCTGACCCAGTTGTACAAATCCACTATAAGTTGATGATTACAAATAACCATTTGTCCCACAGGCGGGATATGGTTATAATATTAAAACAAATAATTTATTTATTTGCATAAAAATGTGAGTTTTACTTTTTAAAAATTAATAAAACAAATAATTTATTGATATAATATTAATGATTTTTCTTTCATTTGATTGTACTTGAAACATAAAAACACAAATATTTTCCATTAAAACGTATTATCTCAAAAATAAATATAAAAAAATATATATAAATATATATACATTTAAATATATTTTAGGTATCAACTTCCTCTCCTCCCGGAAACCCTCGCCGTCGTCACCCCCTTTCGCCAAAAATCATCGCCTTCGTGAGCCAAAGATCGCGATACAGCCGTAGTTAGAGCTAGCTGGGAAGTCAGCGAAAGGATTGCAGGCGACAAAGACCTTCGAAACTCCCATCTTCTCCTCCTTGCAGTCCGCTCATACCGGAAACCATTGAGTAAGGTAACCCTGGTCTTTCTTTCCCACGCATTTGCGCGCTCTCGGCTTCTTTAAATCCCGTAAACCCATCTTCCAGCGGGATTTACTAAATGCTGGACTTAAGGTTTAACGGAGGAAAAACGGGATTTAAGAACCTGTAGGATTTACAGATGNTATATATATATATATATATATATATTTATAATATTTTAACTTTAAGTATTTGCATAAAAATGTGAGTTTTACTTTTTAAAAATTAATAAAACAAATAATTTATTGGTATAATATTAATGATTTTAATGCTTCAAAGCCCCAAGACCACTTCACCTTCCCCCTCCTCCCCGAAACCCTCGCCGTCGTCCAACGCCGCTCTGCCGGTTTCGCCAAAAATCATCGCCGTCGTGACCAAAAGCTCGCGATACAGCCGTAGTTAGGGCTAGCTGGGAAGTCAGCGAAAGGATCGCAGGGTACAAAGACCTTCGAAACTCCCATCTTCTCCTCCTTGCAGTCCGCTCATACCGAAAACCATTGAGTAAGGTAACCCTTGTCTTTCTTTCCCACGCATTTGCGCGCTATCGGCTGCTTTAAATCCCGTAAATCCATCTTCCAGTGGGATTTACTAAATCCTGGACTTAAGGCTAAACGGAGGAAATGCGGAATTTAAGAACCTATAGGATTTACAGATTTCATTTTTACTGTTTGGCAGGAGGTCTTCTGCGTGGCGATTCTTTGATTACNAGACCTCCGAAACTCCCATCTTCTCCTCCTTGCAGTCCGCTCATACCGGAAACCATTGAGTAAGGTAACCCTTGTCTTTCTTTCCCACGCATTTGCGCGCTCTCGGCTGCTTTAAATCCCGTAAATCCATCTTCCAGCGGGATTTAATAAATCCTGGACTTAAGGCTAAACGGAGGAAAAGCGGGATTTAAGAACTTGTAGTTTTTACAGATGTCATTTTTACTGTTTGGCAGGAGGTCTTCTGCGTGGCGATTCTTTGATTAGGTTAGGGCAGCTCGCTTGTTGTAGCAGTGAAGATGTCTTCGCTTAGGAATGCAATTCCGAGACGAGCACATAAGGAACGGGCACAGCCGTAAGTCTTCCAACATCCATTTGTTTTCATTTACTTATGTAGAAGAGCTTGGAGCTTTGATTGTCTGAACTGCGTAATCAGTCAAGCGAGGAAGAAATTTGGACTTCTTGAGAAGCACGAAGATTATGTGGAGAGAGCCAAATCATTCCACAAAAAAGAAGAGTCTCTTCGTGTAGGTTTTTTTCAGTAATATTCTCTGTTATAATCATGGTTACATCCGTGTCATAAAGGCTTTTTATGAGATGTAGTGATGTGCTACATGTTTCTTACAGATTCTTAGAGAGAAAGCCATGTCCAGGAACCCAGATGAGTTTTATTTCAAGATGATAAATTCGAGAGTGTTTGAGGGAGTACATAGACCAAAGTAAAATACAACTAGCAACTTATTTTCATTTTTATCTCATCTTTTGCATTTTTTTTGCATTTTTGTTCATCTTTTTAGTTAATTTCCAATCTTTTTTCAGGAGCCAAGCAAACAAGTATAGCCAGGATGAACTTATGCTGATGAAGACTCAAGATATTGGATATGTACTTCAGAAACTTCAGAGTGAGAAGAAGGTTAATACTAGAGCAAACCAGTTTTTCTTGCTAGATGAAACAGTGTCTTTTGATTGATAATTCTGTATTGTATATATATATAGAAAATCAGTAGGCTCAATGGTGCGCTTCATGGACTGGACAATAAACCACCAAACAAGCATGTTTACTATGCTGAAGACAGGTACAATCTTCTCATTTTCAGTCTGTGGTTATAGTATTATTTCATGTTGATGATCACGTTGCACAGAATTGTTCATTATAGATAATTTATTACATAAATTATAGCAATGACAGAGGTTCAAATAAATTAGAGGAAGGGTTGATAGAAGATGAAAAATGGAATGAAATTTTGGAAGAATTAGGAATATATTAAACTAAAACAGTAAAATTTTTGGCAGCCAACTTTCAGCTTTTCGAAGTGACATAAATAACATATATTGATATATATTTAAATGTGCATCCAGGCAAATTGCAAATACATGTATTTTTTTGCCTGTGAATTTGTGTACAAATGCATCATGCACTCATCAACCTTTTGGATATGTCTGTGCAGTTCTCAATTTCCTAGTATGCTAAACTCGCAAGACCAAGTAAACAAGCTAGTGCTTAGATTGGTAACTTTTCAAAAATCTTAAGCAAACGACATCAATTACACAGTTGACACATTTTTGAAAAAACTCGTATTTTTTGTCAGATTATTGTTCTTTGGATATTTTTGTTCAGTTTTCAATTTTGCAATTTGCTGAACTTTTCAAGACCTACTGAACAAGCTAATGTTTCAATTGATAATTTTGGAACATTCTTTAGCGGACTTCATGCAACTGGTTATTTTATATGGTCTTGAAAAGCCCTTTTTTTCGGATTATTGTTGAAAAACAACTCTAAATTTTGGAGCCTGGTCCACCAAACCTTTTATCAGTTGCATTTTTCTCAGTAACGGCAATTGCATGATTAGCCTATATTTAAAAAACAATTGCCAATATGTCTCAGAGTTTGATAAATGATACAACATATCATGTATCCATTGTGTTGGTGCTTAACTCAAGAAATATATCATTGGTAAATTTGACTAAATTATTTTCTTAAAGTTTGGTTAGTTTTCAATTTCAAGATAGCATTGAAGAGAGCCAAGATTTAACATCAATTTTTTTGGGTTTAGTATCTAGGTTCTTAATTGCTATGTTGTAGATTTGGCACCCTATCATAGAGATACAGAAGTAGAGAAACAAATCTTAGAATTCCACTCACATTCACAAATGTGTTAAATTTAATTTTTGACACTAAAACACAAGGAAAGAGAAGAAACGCTATTCTTAATGCTTTGCATACTCATTAATCTTTGGATTGAAGCCCAAATTAGCATTGAACTTAACCATATTTGGTTCAAAGCATTCCTCATGCTCAAGCACTTTCATCATTTAAATATCTGAAATTTAGATATGAAAGTTGAATAATAAGCTACATTATAAACTCAGTTTGAACTTAAATTGTCCATTGAAGCGATCTTACATTTAGGGGTGGAATCACGATTATTTTTTTAGTGGGGCACAAATTGATAATTTTAAAAGTATCAACTTTTAATAAGTGATCTTGGGGTAGTAAATTGCATTTATAACTTTGTTATTAGAATTTTAATATAAAATGAGAAATTTTTGCTAATGAAAAAGTTATAATTGAAAGCATTGGATGACCACACTCACACACACACACACACACACACACACCCACACAACTTGATAATCATTCATACAAATTTCTTTTATTTGATCGCACAAACTACTCTTTACAATATTCATACAGGCATGCATTTTCAATTATTGCTGTAGTAACTGATAACATCGAAGTCAGCTTTACACGTAAGAATATCAAAGGATAAATATCATTTTTGTTTTGTTCTCTACTAATTTTTGTGCAAGCTCTCAAATCCCATTCACATGTGATAATGCTTGATTAAATTTTGTCATAATAAAATTTTGAAGCTTATTTTCTAATACAGTAAGATTTATAATTGAGAATTATGAAGGATAAAATTTGGCCAGTTAAACGTTTGTCATAATAAAATTTTGAAGCTTATTTTCTAATACAGTAAGATTTATAATTGAGAATTATGAAGGATAAAATTTGGCCAGTTAAACGTTTTTCCTTGTTTATAATTCATGTGTATTCATGCAAGCCACACATTTGAACAACTAGGTATCAAATATTTCATCAAGCTTTTGAAATTGCAGATGTATCATAGAGTAAAATAGCTCGACATGTTAATGATGTAAATATTTTATTTTTTTACCTTATCACTTCGACCTACCACACATTAAACATATATCGGCAATGTTTAGAATATTTTGTTATTTTTCATAAAATAAACGAACTTCAATTATAGTATTTCATCCATCATCTCTCACATTTTTGAGGCATTTGTTTTGATATGCAAGCCACCTTGGTCTGGTAGTCGAGAGCTTTGTTTTTGAACTAAGAGCCCTAGGTTCATTGCCTTGTATATGTGGTGTGTGCGTATTTGGGTGTGTTTGTGTGAAAAAACTATGAGCAAAGTGTCAAAATAGTTCTCTTAAATATTTGTATTTGGTCATTTTAGTCTCAAAGTCTATAAAGTGCCAAAATTAGATCCCACTCTTTCAATGAGAGTTAAAATAGTCCTTGTGGATTATTTTAACCCACATTAAGAAAGGNCAATAAACCACCAAACAAGCATGTTTACTATGCTGAAGACAGGTACAATCTTCTCATTTTCAGTCTGTGGTTGTAGTATTATTTCGTGTTGATGATCACGCTGCACAGAATTGCATCATTATAGATCATTTATTACCTAAATTATAGCAATGACAGAGGTTCAAATAAATTGGAGGAAGGGTCGATAGAAGATGGAAAATGGAATGATATTTTGGAAGAATTAGGAATATATTCAACTAAAACAGTAAAATTTTTGGCAGCCTACTTTAGCTTTTCAAAGTGACATAAATAACATATATTGATATATTTAACTGTGCATACAGGCAAATTGCAAATACATGTATTTTTTTGCCTGTGAATTTGTGTACAAATGCATCATGCACTCATCAACCTTTTGGATATGTTTGTGTAGTTCTCAATTTCGTAGTATGCTAAACTTGTCAAAACCAAGTAAACAAGCTAGTGCTTAGATTGGTAACTTTTCAAAAATCTTAAGCAAACGGCATCAATTACACAGTTGACACATTCTTGAAAAACCTAGTATTTTTTGTCAGATTATTGTTCTTTGGATATTTTTGTGCAGTTATCAAGTTTGCAATTTGCTGAACTTGTCAAGATCTACTGAACAAGCTAATGTTTCAATTGATAATTTATGAACATTCTTTAGCGGACTTCGTGCAACTAGTTATTTTATATGGTCTTGAAAAGCCCTTTTTTCGGATTATTGTTGAGAAATAACTCTAAATCTTGGAGCCTGGTCCACCAAACCTTTTATCAGTTGCATTTTTCTCAGTAACGGCAATTGCATGATTAGCCTATATTTAAAAAACAATTGCCAATATGCATATGTTTCAGAGTTTGATAATTGATACAACATATCATCATGTATCCATTGTGTAACTCAAGAAATATATCATTGGTAAATTTGACTAAATTATTTTCTTAAAGTTTGTTTAGTTTTCAATTTCAAGATAGCATTGAAGATTCAGAGCCAAGATTTAACATCAATTTTTTTGGTTTAGTATCTTGGTTCTTAATTGCTATGTTGTAGATTTGGCACCCTATCATAGAGATATGGAAGCAGAGAAACAAATCTTAGATTTCAACTCACATTCACAAATGTGTTAAATTTATATTTTGACATTAAATCACAAGGAAAGAGAAGAAACACTGTTCTTAATGCTTTTCATACTCATTAATCTTTGGATTCAAGCCCAATTAGTATTGAACTTAAAGCATTCCTCATGCTCAAGCACTTTCATCATTTAAATGTCTGAAATTTAGATATGAAAGTTGAATAATAAGCTACATTATAAACTCACTTTGAACTTAAATTGTCCATTAAAGCGATCTTGCATTTAGGGGTGGAATCACGATTATTTTTTAGTGGGCACAAATTGATAATTTTAAAAATATCAACTTTTAATAAGTGATCTTGGGGTAGTAAATTGCATTTATAATTTTGTTATTATAATTTTAATATAAAATGAGAAATTTTTGCTAATGAAAAGTTATAATTGAAAGCATTGGATGACTACTTGAACACCATACATTTTCACACACACACACACACACACACACACACACACACACACACACANACACACACACACACACACACACACACACACACACACACACACACAACTTGATAATCATTCATACAAATTTCTTTTATTTGATCGCACAAACTACTCTTTACAATATTCATACAGGCATGCATTTTCAATTATTGCTGTAGTAACTGATAACATCGAAGTAAGCTTTACACGTAAGAATATCAAAGGATAAATATTATTTTTGTTTTGTTATTTACTAATTTTTGTGCAAGCTCTCAAATCCCATTCACATGTGATAATGCTTGATTAAATTTTGTCATAATAAAATTTTGAAGCTTATTTTCTAATACAGTTAAGATTTATAATTGAGAATTATGAAGGATAAAATTTGGCCAGTTAAACGTTTTTCCTTGTTGATAATTCATATGAATTCATGCAAGCCACACATTTGAACAACTAAGTATCAAATATTTCATCAAGCTTTTGAAATTGCAGATGTATCACAGAGTAAAATAGCTCGACATGTTAATGATGTAAATATTTTATTTTTTTACCACATCACTTCGACCTACCACATATTAAAAATATTTTGTTATTTTTCATAAAATAAATGAATTCAATTATAGTATTTCGTTCATCATCTCTCACATTTTGAGGCATTTGTTTTGATATGCAAGCCACCTTGGTCTGGTAGTCGAGAGCTTTGTTTTTCAACTAAGAGCCCTAGGTTCATTGCCTTGTATATGTGGTGTGTGCGTATTTGGATGTGTTTGTGTGAAAAAAACTATGAGCAAAGTGTCAAAATAGTCCACTTAAATATTTGTATGTGGTCATTTTAGTCTCAAAGTCTTTAAAGTGCCAAAATTGGATCCCACTCTTTTAAT
This sequence comes from Phalaenopsis hybrid cultivar, assembly GCA_002079205.1. NCBI lineage: Eukaryota > Viridiplantae > Streptophyta > Magnoliopsida > Asparagales > Orchidaceae > Phalaenopsis > Phalaenopsis hybrid cultivar. Next base: position 72,739 of record JXCR01142950.1, on the reverse strand, counting down.
GAGAGCTAAAATAGTCCTTGTGGATTATTTTAACCCACATTAAGAAAGTTTGTGGACTAAATTTCAACTTTTGTGGACTATGGGACTAAAATGACCCCCCTTGCAAAGAGCTAGGGGATTATTTTGATACTTTTCTCTTTTAGCCAAAGTCAAACCGTTGATAATGTCTTGATTCTTTCTCTGCACTTCTCATCATTTTTGCTGCTCAATGATCTGTTAAATTATTTCTCGCAGTGTACATCTCTTCTTTTGTATGAATTCCCAACAATATTTATCAAATTAAATATTCTGTTAAAAAGTGAAGCAATCTTGTTATGATTCATAGAAAGATACACAATAATCAGTATTATTATTTTTCTTGTTCAAAGTTTTTAGTCCATTAAATTCACTACGCATGTTGCTTGCACGTCATGACCATGGCCATGTAAATGTGATATGCTTAATTCATGCTTTGGATAAAGTGCTTTGATTGTTCTTTTTAGTTTAGTGTTCAAGTGGAAATCCCATCTACATGAACAATCCAAAAAAAAAACGCTCATTAACATAACCTCGTTTATCAACTTAATGGATTGCAATAGCAATTTATTTATTATTTGGTTGATACATATTTAGTCTCTAATAAAATTGCAAATGACTCGTTGTAAATTCGTTAATCCTAATATTTGAAGCCCCAGTAACAACATCTTGTGCGTGTCTGTGTTTGTGTCATCGGGTGTAAAAAAATTATTATTTCTTGAAGAAATTTTTAAAACAGCCATCTTTATATTTTCATTCTGGTTTGCTAGGAAGTATAAAGTTCTAAAAAGTTTCCTTGCTTTTGGATTCTTCAGATTGACCACAAAAAGTTGAGCATTTGTGCAAAAGGGAGCATTGACAATTACTACCAGTATTTAGTTGTGCCCAATAGCTTCTTGAGCTTAATCATAAGATTTTCTCGTATTTAATTCATTAAATTTTCATGCTTTTTCCAACAGCTCTATTGACCTTACTAACTTGAACTTGAAATTCATCATGTTTTTTTTTTTTTTTTCAATTTCAAAGCCTTGTTTTTTCAATACTATTTCCAGTTGCTTGTTCTTCTATGTGATGCCTATAAAGATAAAAAAACAAATAATTAGTTAAAATTTTGTAACACCATACTCCAATCAACTTTTATAATCATCAAACCACTCTAGATTAAATCTGCACAATTTATTTTTACTTCGTGTTTGTGGGAACTCATGATCATGACATTAATATGGTTCTTTTTGCAATTAAGTTTTTCATGCTGCAACTCGATTATTTGAATCGTATTCTAGAATTTTTTTCTTCAAATTGATCTTTGTTGGAATGTCATCCAGATCGTCTTCTGCGCAAATTTTCTTCTAACTTTGTATTATTATTTCCAATAATATTTGTATACGATGCACAAATATCATCAACTTTAGGTTTTTTCTTTCATATCTAATGAAATAAGAAACGAGTTCAAATAATGAATATTTAGTAATAAGCTCGTTTTAAATCAACTCAATCAGTTTATATACTATTCGGATCATCACCTTTTTGTTGCAAACTTTTTTAATCTTTTAGAAATTAGAAGAATGATGTTTTAACTTTATGGATTAAACAATGCTCTAACTCCTTTTATTATAGCCTATTGAATCTTTTAAAAGGTTCATCATGAATCATTGTTAAACAGCAACATTATTTTGACTTTAGAAACAAGAAGAACATGAATTTATTGGCTTATCTATAAATAAACAGAATTTGAATTTATTAGCTCATAGATTAACAAAAAGAGTATTTATAAATACTGACAATAAAGAACTCATTCAAAATAATTGTTTTATAATACTCATCATAATAGGACTTGAATATAATATAAGAAGAGAATTATAGGGAGCGAGAGACTCACGAAAGCAGGCATTATCCATGTTAATATGATTAGGGGTGTCCATTCGGTTGGTTTGGATGGATCGATTTTTAAATTAGTCAACACGATTGAAACTAAAACTCGAAATCTGGAAAACCAAATCAATCAAAATTTCAAGAAAACCAAACTGACCAAACCAATGTTTACTTGGATTAAACAGTTTGAATATGATCAAACTGAAATTTAACCACCTGTTAGTGTTTGCTTATGAGTAAACATTATCTTACATGTATAATATCACTATAATTTCATGAATCCTCCATTTAATTTAAATTTTTTCAGTTTGTTCGATTAAATGAAAATTAAAATCAAACCAAAAGCCGAAAACCGAATATTAAGATTTTAAAAACAAAAAACCAAAATGCATTTTGGAAATCGAACTGAATTAAGCAAACTTGTTCACTTCGATTTTTGGGTTTTGACAAATAATGCACAATCCTAAAGATGGCAAAAATTTGTGCGACTATGTTGTAGATTTACATTGAAGGGAGGATCTATGGGGGCTATGAGAAGATCTATTAATTTGAAGGTGTTAAAGGAATTATAAGTTGTTGGTTTTCATTCCTCTGAACTAGTTGATTTATTATCATCTTCTCTATTATTCCCTTTATATTAGGGAGGAAGCTAAAGAAATAAGATCAAGATCATCACACATAAATGCTTCACCTCCCCTGCAGACCTTGCCAAGAAAAATTAAGAAGTGAGATTTGTACATTTGTGATTTACNTCTCTATTATTCCCTTTATATTAGGGAGGAAGCTAAAGAAATAAGATCAAGATCATCACACATAAATGCTTCGCCTCCCCTGCAGACCTTGCCAAGAAAAATTAAGAAGTGAGATTTGTACATTTGTGATTTATCATTCTTCAGATGATGCTATTTGTAAATATCATTTATCATTCGAAGTTTTATGTTATTTTACAAATATTTTACTTGTCATTGGATTACCTTCAGGAAAAAAGCATCTTCTTACCGGGAGCTGGAAGAAAGGAAGAAAAGGGCGGAGCAGCTGGAAAAAGTGTACACTGAGATGGCTTTGCAGAAGGAACTACAGGTATATATATATTTTTGAAGGGATAATTGCATACATAGCACCCGGAAACATTGCTATTTATAAAAGGACCACCCAGGTTGTTTTTTTGATCTACCAAACAAATGCATTTAGCGTGTTTCATGATCAAACTATTGAAAATTTGATAAAACTGAAAATTTTGGGTGTTACTTAGCAATGTTGAATTGCATTTAAATACCCNTACAGGTATATATATATTTTTGAAGGGATAATTGCATACATAGCACCCGGAAACATTGCTATTTATAAAAGGTTTGATCTACCAAACAGATGCATTTAGCGTGTGTCATGATCAAACTATTGAAAATTTGATAAAACTGAAAATTTTGGGTGTTACATAGCAATGTTGAATTGCATTTAAATACCTCTTTTTTATTAGATTCTATGCTAGTATGTTAATGTTTATTTCTCATGGAAAATTATAATCTCTTCTCCCAATCTCCCTCTCTTTCTCTTGTCATCAGCTTCATGTTGCAAGACGCAAAAAATTATAATGAGGAAGTTAATTATTATTTATTTGTGTGATAGAAACCTGGTCGGAAGCGCAAGCTTCGTGAAGACGAGATGGTTTCTCCAGCGACCAGACCCGTTTATAAATGGCGCACTGAGCGTAAACGCTGATGAGGTATGTCCCCATTTAGGGAATATTTACATATGTTTTTTTCTTGTGAAGATTTACATACACACCACTCCATTCTTTTGTATTTGCATATCTAACACTCAAACTTTCAATTTTTTGCATATATATGCCACCTTACCCATGCATCAAAATATGTATTTCGTCTTTTAGAACTTAAAATAGTGGTATTTTTGATGTGATATGAAAGATTTGGGTGGTATAAATATAAAAAAGTAAAGATTAGGTGTTAAATATGTAAATACATAAGAATAGAGCGGTGTGTATGTCAATGCCACTTTTTTTTTGCCCCCTGAAATATGGAATTCATCATTATTATTAATTTCATTGCCTTTCCTCAGCCAGTTTACATCATAACTGCAGGATGAAATTCATGCTATAATTGTATGCTGAGTGGCAGATTTGGGTTAGGTTTTTTCGTTGCTGTTTTCACAAACGTTCGTCTTTTGCACCTTAACCTGCTTCCAATATCCATATTGCAGGAAAATCTAGTTGAGTATTGTTGTAACGTTATTATTATTATCATCATCATTATTTTTTGGTGCCTTTTGTGGTGGTGAGGCTACTTATTCATAAATCTTGTTACCTTGTCTGTTGTTCTATTTAAATTTTTAAATGGCATATTTCATAGTTGGGAAATTTACATACATAGCAAACGATACTTATGTATTTACATAACTCGCACTAAAATTTCATATTTACATACACAGCATTTTACTGTTTTAAACTCATGCATGAAAAATGTATTTCACTTGCGCTATTTTCGATGTGATACTAAAGATTTGAATCATATGCTTGTAAATATGAAAGTTTAGGTTTGATACAAGTAAATACATAATAAGTGTGTGCTATGTATGTAAATGCCCCTTATTATAAAGGCAAACATTTATAGTATATGTGGTTATATATATATATTTTTATATATAAATCAAATAAAGTGGGGGCTAAAGGCATCTCAAACCTCTCCTTGATTCAACCATTAAGGGTTAGCTCCTTCCTTAAGTCCTCACATTTGCTTTGTTATAATATAAACAAAGAAAATTCAGGGCTCATTTCACTTTAGGTTTCCTTTTAAGGATTATTTAGCTATCAAATATAAAAATATCATAAAAAACATAGAATGGTTTACATGCAAATCATAGTTATAATGTATTTACATATGTGGTATGTATGCATTACCTAGTCATGACAGTGATATGTTTGATTTTTGGTTTTAATGTAAAAGCTAAGTGTTAGTCTTCGATATGTAAATGCATAGGAATTGATTGGTGTGCATGTAAATGCCCTGAAAATATAATGTTTTTCTCATAGCTCTACTCTTGAAATACATGATTGTGAAATACCTGTTCATATCATAAGAAGTTCTAAGAAATATGATATCGATATATAAAATAAGATTGTGCAATAAATTAAACAAAAAATAGATGTCTAATTCTGCAATGCCTGTTTAGTACTTGCAAGCTCTCTAATTCAAAGGGAAAGCCAAGACTTAAATATCATTACAATATGTCTTAGGTTTTGGATTTTATGATTTTTATGGCAGATCAAAACTCAATGGTTTCTTAACAGCAAGCTCGCGAAGCCAATTATTGAGCTGGAATGAAATTGTCATTGGAGCACATTTGAGAATTCATCGAAGTGATAGATGGCAGAGGAAAGTGCGAAGTGTTGCTATGGATTCTAGGTCAGAATTTGACTAGTTGAGCTGTCTTGCGAGCCAATGAGTTGATCCTCGATGAGTTTGAGTTTAAACTCGTCGCTCAATCAACTTGACTTACGAGCAAGTTAACTGGTTGAGCTCCAGACAACACGTGAGCTCATTTGGCTCTCTTGCACCCTTAAGAAAATTTAAATTCCATCTTGGATGGTATTCCAAAATCCAACGATCCAATCCTAAAACTGTCCTGCCATAAAATTAGATAAAAAATGAAAATAAATTATTGCATTATGGGTTCGAGGGAAAAATAGTAATCAATTAACAGATCACAAATTAAATGTTTAAATTATTATTATTATTATTATTTCCATTCTTTATATATAAAGACCGTCTCATTTTAAAATTATTAAATTTATTTTAATGCTTATTTTCTTACATTTCATAAAACATTTTTTTTATTAATAATTTTTCATATTTTAATATTATTAATTAGTTATCATTTAAGAAAATATTAAATTAATTTAATCATCACAGTTCAACCTCATTGATTGAAAGAATACTTCAAAAATATTTTTCATTGAAGTGT
>JXCR01142950.1:39524-65986 GCA_002079205.1 Phalaenopsis hybrid cultivar | reverse complement strand
TCTTGAAAGGCTTCATTTTGGATTCATGATATTATTAATTTGATGCAGACTGATACCAAGAAGATCTCTGCTGTATCAATATTTTTTGAGACAATGCCATATAGATTGAATGAGACCACTGGATACATTGACTATGATCAGGTAATTGCTACTTCTTTGTCAGCAGATTTCCTTCATATGACTCACCATATGATTTTTTTTCAGTCTAGCTATGATTGTATTCTATTTAGTTTTTTGATACAATTAACTTGTTACCTTGCATTAGGGATGAGACATTCTTGACACTTAAGCTATGTGATTTACTAAATCCTCCTATCTTCTGTGGAACGGGGATCATTCACCTTCGTCAATCTTCAATTCTTAGTTTTTGACATATAAATCTAAGTATTATGTTGAGTAGTAATATGATTTTATAATTTCAATAAAGAATGCTTCAAGGTCTTCTCATATGAAAAGTAAATTTATGACATTTTTTTGAGTAGTCATAACAAATTGATTGTGTGAGTAGCACATATTGTTTTTCGAGTTTTTATTATTTTTTCCCTTACTATAAGAATTAATTTTAGTGGTAGTAGTTGTAGTGGCATAGTTGTAACTATGGGTGATCAAATCGTTAAAAGGTGGGAACGGTTTAGATATTTTTGGTCTATTATTCAAAGGGATGGTGATATAGATGGGGATGCTATTAGTAGAATTCTGGTTGGTTGAAGTGGAGGAATGCATCGGGCCTATTGTGTGATAGAAAAGTTCAACTTAGACTTTAAAAAAAAAAATATAAGATGTTTGTAAGACCCACGATGCTTTATGGCATAGAATTTTTGGCCTTTAAATGAGAAGCATAAAACAAAGTTAAGTGTTTTTGAGATGAAAATGCTTAGGTGGATGAGTGGTTTGACACTTAAGACAAAATGCGAAACGAATCTATCCTTGAAAGGTTGGTGTAGCTTCAGTTGCAGACAAGAATAGAAAGAGTCTTCTTAGATGGTTTGGCCACTTTAAACATCGACCATCTTATGATCTGGTTAGAAGAGTATATGTTTTAGATTCAACTCATGTTAAGAAAGACAGAAGTAGACCTAAAAAGACTTGGACATATTGTATAAAAAGTGATCTTAATTATTAGAATTAAATGAAAATATGACACTCAATAGGACATAATGGAGAAAAGGTTTCATATAGTTGACCCCACTTAAAGCAGATTTAGTTTCATTTTAATTTTATAACATGTAGTTGAAATAAAGTTATTGATGATGAATGAATTAATGAATATGAAAGTCATCTTTTTGGATGCATTGTGATGTTGATGTCTCAAAATTAGGATTTTTCAATGCAACTTGTATGATGCATAATATGTTTCTATACAAAGGGTGATTGAGGATTTGTCAATCATAAGTAACTAACCAATACAACAACTATTTGAATTAAAGCCTACGCTAGTAGGATTTAAGACCAATTGATAATTAAGAGATCGAAATTTAAAATTTTTAGCGGTAAATAAAAAAAAAATGGAATCAACGATCGAATGATTTTCACTAATCAAATTTTCATTGTGTCACTATTTTGATCAAAGTAAAGGGTACTAAACAAGCTAATAGAATATTAAATGAGTTTAGCAAATGAAGAAAAAGTTGGTCTAATGATTTAGGTAGTCACACTTGTATTGCATTTGAATGAACCACACATGTAACCTGCACTCATAACATTGAAATCAGGAAGTGGGAATCTTATTCATGCCAAAAAAATTTTGCTATATAATTCAAACCATTATTTATACACTCCTTATAATAAAGTATTGTAATATTATTGATTGAAGTTGAATTAATTCATATTTAATTAGAAATTCCTTAACTTATTCGAAAATAACTATAACAATAGTTTTTGGTTTTGAAAATTCCATTAAAACATGCCATGAATTGTTCATGCCATCAACCATCTCGCAAATATTTAAGGGAAATGAAATTTCAAAAATTTCAACGATTGGAGTGCCGCCCAACCTTCATATGCATATTTCCCACATATAGAACCCCAAACAACTTTCCCAAATAACTTTCAATCTCTAAATATGCAATTTTGATATTGTCTACACCATGAAGCCCTTGATCCTTGGGGAATTAAAATCTTTTGTGGGAATTAACTTGAATGTTATTATGACTGGCATCATCCTAACAACCCAACAAATAAACATAAGCTGGGAAATATATGGCTAATGCATTCTTCTAGACCATTTTCACTAGTATTTACTCCAATAAATTGTAGGTTGTGAAAACCGAACCGGACATCTAACTGGAAGTATGAAAGATTCATTGGTTCTACCGAGGTTGAACCGAGGGTTGAACGAGATGACATAATAAATATAAACATTAATTAAATACGACTTAAATAATGCAGTAATAATACAAATATTTTTTTTGTTTGATTTATAAGCGAGCCGAACACAAACAAATATTTGTTCACTTGTGCTCAACTTATTTGGCTCAAAATAATTAAACAATTAAATAATTAGNTTTGTGTGATAGAAACCTGGTCGGAAGCGCAAGCTTCGTGAAGACGAGATGGTTTCCCCAGCGACCAGACCCGTTTATAAATGGCGTGCTGAGCGTAAACGCTGATGGGGTATGTCCCCATTTAGGGAATATTTACATATGTTTTTTTCTTGTGAAGATTTACATACACACCACTCCATTCTTTTGTATTTACATATCTAACACTCAAACTTCAATTTTTTGCATATATATGCCACTTTACCCATGCATCAAAATATGCATTTCGCCTTTTAGAAGTTAAAATAGTATTGTTTTTGATGTGATATGAAAGATTTGGGTGGTATAAATATAAAAAAAGTAAAGATTAGATGTTAAATATGTAAATACATAAGAATAGAGCGGTGTGTATGTCAATGCCACTTTTTTTTTGCCCCCTGAAATATGGAATTCATCATTATTATTTATTTCATTGCCTTTCCTCAGCCAGTTTACACCATAACTGCAGGATGAAATTCATGCTATAATTGTATGCTGAATGGCAGATTTGGGTTAGGTTTTTTCGTTGCTGTTTTCACAAACGTTCTTCTTTTGCACCTTAACCTGCTTCCAATATCCATATTGCAGGAAAATCTAGTTGAGTATTGTTGTAACGTTATCATTATTATTATCATCATTATTTTTTGGTGCCTTTTGTGGTGGTGAGGCTACATATTCATAAATCTTGTTACGTTGTCTGTTGTTCTATTTAAAATTTTAAATGGCATATTTCATAGTTGGGAAATCTACGTACATAGCAAACGATACTTATGTATTTGCATAACTCGCACTAAACTTTCATATTTACATACACAACATTTTACTGTTTTAAACTCATGCATGAAAAATGTATTTCACTTGTGCTATTTTCGATGTGATACTAAAGATTTGAATCATATGATTGTAAATATGAAAGTTTAGGTTTGATATAAGTAAATACATAAGAAGTGTGTGCTATGTATCTAAATGCCTCTTATTATAAAGGCAAACATTTATAGTATATGTGGTTATGATTTTTTTGTTATATAAATCAAATAAAGTGGGGCTAAAGGCATCTCAAACCTCTCCTTGATTCAACCATTAAGGGTTAGCTCCTTCCTTAAGTCCTCACATTTGCTTTGTTATAATATAAACAAAGAAAATTCAGGGCTCATTTCACTTTAGGTCTCCTCTTAATGATTATTTAGCCATCAAATATAAAAATATCATAAAAAACATAGAATGGTTTACATGCAAATCATAGTTATAATGTATTTACATATGTGGTATGTATGCATTACCTAGTCATGATAGTGATATGTTTGATTTTTTGGTTTTAATGTAAAAGCTAAGTGATAGTCTACGATATCTAAATGCATAGGAATTGATTGGTGTGCATGTAAATGCCCTGAAAATATAATTTTCTAAAAATTATTTTTGATGTTATAATTTTTTATCCCTTCTCATATCTCTACTCTTGAAGTACATGATTGTGAAATACTTGTTCATATCTTAAAAAGTTCTAAGAAATATGATGTCGATTTATAAAATAAGTTTGTGCAATAAATTAAACAAAAAATAGATGTCGAATTCTGCAATGCCTGTTTAGTACTTGCAAGCTCTCTAATTCAAAGGGAAAGCCAAGGCTTAAATATCATTACAATATGTCTTAGGTTTTGGATTCTATGATTTTTATGGCAGATCAAAACGCAATGGTTTCTTAACAGCGAGCTCGGGAGCCAATTAGTGAGCTCGAATGAAATTGTCATTGGAGCGCATTTGAGAGTTCATCCAAGTGATAGATGGCAGAGGAAAGTGTGAAGTGTTGCGATGAATTCTAGGTCAGAATTTGAATAGTTGAGCTGTCTTGCGAGCCAATGAGTTGATCCTCGATGACCTTGAGCTTAAACTCGTCGCTCAATCAGCTTGACTTACGAGCAAGTTAACTGGTTGAGCTCGAGACAACACGCGAGCTCATTTGGCTCACTTGCGCCCTTAAGAAAATTTAAATTCTATCTTGGATGGTATTCCAAAATCCAACGATCCAATCCTAAAACTGTCCTAATATAAAATTAGATAAAAAACGAAAATAAATTATTGCATTATGGGTTCGAGGGAAAAATAGTAATCAATTAACAGATCACAAATTAAATGTTTAAATTATTATTATTATTATTATTTCCATTCTTTATATATAAAGACCGTCTCATTTTAAAATTATTAAATTTATTTTAATGCTTATTTTCTTACATTTCATAAAACATTTTTTTTATTAATAATTTTTCATATTTTAATATTATTAATTAGTTATCATTTAAGAAAATATTAAATTAATTTAATCATCACAGTTCAACCTCATTGATTGAAAGAATACTTCAAAAATATTTTTCATTGAAGTGTCATGAATGCAAAAATTAAAAGGGGCATTTCCATACATATCACCCAATTCATAAGTATTTACATATCTAACACCTATATTTTTTCTTTTTACATCTATACCACCAAAATATTTTATATTAAATTAAAAATTCTACTGCTTTTTAAGTGAATGCACTCTTTCATTTATCGGTAATATATGTAAATATTGTAAATACATAAGAATTAAGTGGTATGTATGTAAATAGCTAGATACATAAATTCATAGGAATTGTGCGGCAATTACGGGAATACCCCAATAATTTTAAACAAAATAAAAAATTAATGGTGGCGAAAAAATTTAGATGAGCCCGAACCATTCTGTGGTTGGGGGAAGGATAGGGCGCGAGTGAACTCGGTGCATGGTACGTCGCCCTCACCGGATAAAATCCTCTATTTTATCTCTTATTCCAATATTTTAATATTAATATTAATATTTTTTTCTAATCATATTTTTTATTTTTCGGCCACCCACCCCCACCAAACACGTGTAAAATAAATTCATATAAATCATTATTAAGGGCCCGTTTGGGACAGTTTATAAATGCGTGAGCACTTTTAAAAGCACGGTAGTACCGTTTGGATTGTGTTTTGATTGTTTATTCGAATATATGGTTGATACGCTAAACGCAGGCCGCGAGTCGACTGCCTCAAACCCGAAAAATTATTACGTACATACACTGCATGCAGAGATGCATGCGGTGTTCGATCCTGACCGTAGATCACGGTAATCTACGGTTATGATGCAATGAATTTTTTTTTTTAAAAAAAATTAAAATAGGACTCACCGAAATACATCATAACCGTAAATTATCGTGATCTACGGTCAGGACACTGCATGCAAAGATAATAATTCTTCCTCAAAGGCACGTTAAATCAATATTTTAGAAAGCTGTAAATCTAAACACGAATCATAAAGTCGATCAAAGGGATTTAATAAATAGGCGCACGAGGGGTGAAGAGCTAAAGAGGGAGAGGGAACGGCCGGAGGAGAAGGAGGGGGATGGCAATGGCGACGGCTCTCCGGCGGCTGTCCTTCTCGGCTGAAGCGAAGAGATTGCATTTTTTATCTCCGGCTTCTCTCTGCTTCATGGTTTTCTTTTCTATCTTCTATTTCCTTCTCTGTTTTCTCGGCCGGAGAGTGTCTCATTGATTTTGTTTTGTTTATTCCAGTCTTCTCTTCCGAGCGCGGCCGCTTCTTACGAGAAGGATGGATCCCGCGTCACGGTGAGTTACTGGGCTTGTTCGTGTTTTTTCGATCTCGGTATTTCTAGGGTTTCAATTGGGGTCTGTTATGGTTTATTTTGAATTATGGGGTTATGAATTGTGTGCAGTGGCCTAAGCAGCTTAACGGTNGCGGCCGCTTCTTACGAGAAGGATGGATCCCGCGTCACGGTGAGTTACTGGGCTTGTTCGTGTTTTTTCGATTTTGGTATTTCTAGGGTTTCAATTGGAGTCTGTTATGGTTTATTTTGAATTATGGGGTCATGAATTGTGTGCAGTGGCCTAAGCAGCTTAACGCGTCTCTTGAGGAGGTGGATCCGGAGGTTGCCGACATCATCGAGCTCGAGAAGAACAGGCAGTGGAAGGTGGTTTTTTTCTTTGATTGTTGTTTTGAATCTTTAGATTCTGTGCTTTGCTTAGCTTGTTGGATGTGTCGGATAGAGGAATGAGGAGGAAATGCTGCTTATGATTACGGATGATGAAGGGAAGCTTAGCAATGTTTTTATTTTGGCTTATTTATTTATTTTTTTTGTTGTTGTTGAATCCTTATGTTCTGAGTTCAGTGTTTTATTAGGGTTTGGAGCTTATACCTTCGGAGAATTTTACATCGGTGTCGGTGATGCAAGCAGTTGGATCTGTCATGACTAACAAGTATAGCGAAGGGTACCCCGGTGCTAGATATTATGGTGGAAATGAGTAAGATATATATATGGCCCCTTTTGTTCATTTTGAAAACTTTATTTTTTTTATTGAGATTGTGAAANGGATCTGTCATGACTAACAAGTATAGCGAAGGGTACCCCGGTGCTAGATATTATGGTGGAAATGAGTAAGATCTATATACGGCCCCTTTCGTTCATTTTGAAAACTTTATTTTTTTATTGAGATTGTGAAGTATTCTGAACCATTGCCTGCTGCTCGCTAGATATATTGACATGGCGGAGACCTTGTGCCAAAAGCGCGCTCTTGAAGCCTTTAGGTTGGATCCTAAAAAATGGGGAGGTAACTGATTCAAACTTGGGCTTCTCTATTTTTTTCTTCCTCAGATGTATGAGCTTCAAGTAAAAGGCACGTCCTTTATGATTTTGTTTGTCATATGTGCTATTGACTGCTGAATTGTATTTGTTTATCACTCAGCTCTAGAGTTTTGCCGCTCATCTGTCATAGAACATTTAAATGATGGGATGATGTATCTACATACCACTCAATTCTTATGTATTTAGNTGCTGAATTGTATTTGTTTATCACTCAGCTCTAGAGTTTTGCCGCTCATCTGTCATAGAACATTTAAATGATTGAATGATGTACCTACATACCACTCAATTCTTATGTATTTACATATCTAACACCTGAACTTCAACGTTTACATACATGCCACCTTCCTTATGCTTGAAACTGTGTATTTTACTTTTTATTAGTTTAATTTTTAGTTAAAATGGTGGTATCTTTTCAGATAGTCTCCTTGATCTGAATGTTGTTGCAGTACTTTAATTTTTCATTTAATTTTAACTAGAGTTTCAATCAACTAATCATCTAAAAGTTTCAGCATGTTTCCAAAATGTTCTGTTGGCAATGTCTTGACTTGTTTGGACATNAAACTGTGTATTTTACTTTTTATTAGTTAAATTTTTAGTTAAAATGGTGGTATGTTTTCAGATAGTCTCCTTGATCTGAATGTTGTTGCAGTACTTTGATTTTTCATTTAATTATAACTAGAGTTTCAATCAACTAATTATCTAAAAGTTTCAGCATGATTCCAAATTGTTCTGTCGGCAATTTCTTGACTTGTTTGGACATTGAATACTATAATTAGTTCATCTCTTTTTGTGTTGCTCATGCAGTGAATGTACAGTCTCTATCTGGATCTCCAGCTAATTTTCAAGTTTATACGGCTCTTTTGAAACCACATGAAAGAATAATGGCTCTAGATCTTCCTCATGGAGGACACCTTTCACATGGCTACCAGGTTGGTGCAGTACTCTGTTGGATTTTACTTCTGCTAGATTATTGGTTTATTTTTCTGTGTTATTAGTATGTAATAAACAATGTCATGTGTTTCATTCCGTGTCACATACTGATTGTAAGGATAGCAATTCTTGGATGAAATTGAAATTTGTTTATCAGATGATAATGCATAATTAAGGTTATTATTTTTTCCCAGTTGTTTAAATAATGAACGAGTTTCCAAAGAATTAAACTGCAAAAGATATTTTTTCTTCTATTCGGCGGGTCCTTGTAAATCTAATTTAAGCGAACTGATTAATGTAAATGATCTGATTTTCCTATTTCTTGCTGCATTGGATGGCTGCAAAGTTTAAATGCTTAGAATTAAAATGCTAAATGTTGAAAAGATATCATTAGTTTGGATATTTCCTTTTTATCACTTTCCAAGTATAACTAAATTTGTACTATATAATAATCAATTATTACACTGCAAATTTGAATTCTTTTGCAATCTATTGGTTGAAATAATCAACCTATATATTGTTCAAGATTAACATAAGGTCTATCTTCATTCTTAATTTGAGCTGTAAGATTCAAAAAATCTTTTATGTATTCTTTTATTGATATGAGCAATCACACTAATTTTTGTTATATGCTTTAATTTAAGAATCTAAAAGCCTATATGGAAAAAAGAATGTTTATATTGATACTTTTAATCCCTTTTTTTTCTGTGAATTCTGGAGAACTATTTATTATTTGNACAAGAATAGAAAGAGTCGTCTTAGATGGTTTGACCACTTTAAACATCGACCATCTGATGATCTAGTTAGGAAAGTATATGTTTTAGATTCAACTGATGTTAAGAAAGACAAAATTAGACCTAAAAAGACTTGGACATATTGTATAAAAAGTGATCTTAATTATTAGAATTAAATGAAAATATGACACTCAATAGGACACAATGGAGAAAAGGTTTCATGTAGCCGACCCCACTTAAAGTAGATTTAGTTTCATTTTAATTTTATAACATGTAGTTGAGATAAAGTTATTGTTGATGAATGAATTAATGAATATGAAAGTCATCTTTTTGGATGCATTGTGATGTTGATGCCTCAAAATTAGGATTTTTCAATGCAACTTGTTTGATGCATAATATGTTTCTATACAAAGGGTGATTGAGGATTTGTCAATCATAAGTAACTAACCAATACAACAACTATTTGAATTAAAGCCTACGCTAGTAGGATTTAAGACCAATTGATAATTAAGAGATCGAAATTTAAAATTTTTAGCGGTAAATTAAAAAAATGGAATCAACGATCGAATGATTTTCACTAATCAAATTTTCATTGTGCCACTATTTTGATCAAAGTAAAGGGTACTAAACAAGCTAATAGAATATTAAATGAGTTTAGCAAATGAAGAAAAAGTTGGTCTAATGATTTAGGTTGTCGCACTTGTATCGCACTTGAATGAACCACACGTGAAACCTGCACTCATAACATTGAAATTAGGAAGTGGGAATCTTATTCATGCCAAAAAAATTTAGCTATATAATTCAAACCATTATTTATGCACTCCTTATAATAAAGTATTGTAATATTATTGATTGAAGTTGAATTAATTCATATTTAATTAGAAATTCCTTAACTTATTCGAAAATAACTATAACAATAGTTTTTGGTTTTGAAAATTCCATTAAAACATGCCATCAACCACCTCGCAAATATTTAAGGGAAATGAAATTTCAACTATTGGAGTGCCGCCCAACCTTCATATGCATATTTCCCACAAATAGAACCCCAAACAACCGTCCCAAATAACTTTCAATCTCTTAATATGCAATTTTGATATTGTCTACACCATGAAGCCCTTGATCCTTAGGGAATTAAAATCTTTTGTGGGAATTAACTTGAATGTTATTATGACTGACATCATCCTAACAACCCAACAAATGAACATAAGCTGGGAAATATATGGCTAATACATTCTTCTAGACCATTTTCACTAGTATTTACTCCAATAAATTGTAGGTTGTGAAAACCGAACCGGACACCTAACCGGAAGAATGAAAGGTTCAAGGTTCATTGGTTCTACCGAGGTTGAACCGAGGGTTGAACGAGATGACATAATAAATATAAAAATTAATTAAATACGACCTAAATAATGCAGTAATAATATAATAAATTATTAATACAAATATTTTTTTTGTTTGATTTATAAGTGAGCCGAACACAAACAAATATTTGTTCGCTTGTGCTCAGCTTGTTTGGCTCGAAATAATTAAACAATTAAATAATTAANTTAGCTTGTTGGATGTGTCGGATAGAGGAATGAGGAGGAAATGCTGCTTATGATTACGGATGATGAAGGGAATCTTAGCAATGTTTTTATTTTGGATTTTTTTGGTTGTTGTTGTTGCTGTTGTTGAAGCCTTATGTTCTGAGTTCAGTGTTTTTTTAGGGTTTGGAGCTTATTCCTTCGGAGAATTTTACATCGGTGTCGGTGATGCAAGCAGTTGGATCTGTCATGACTAACAAGTATAGCGAAGGGTACCCCGGTGCTAGATATTATGGTGGAAATGAGTAAGATATATATATGGTCCCTTTCGTTCATTTTGAAAACTTTATTTTTTTATTGAGATTGGGAAGTATTCTGAACCATTGCCTGCTGCTCGCTAGATATATTGACATGGCGGAGACCTTGTGCCAAAAGCGCGCTCTTGAAGCCTTTAGATTGGATCCTAAAAAATGGGGAGGTAACTGATTCAAACTTGGGCTTCTCTATTTTTTTATTCCTCAGATGTATGAGCTTCAAGTAAAAGGCACGGCCTTTATGATTTTGTTTGTCATATGTGCTATTGACTGCTGAATTGTATTTGTTTATCACTCAGCTCTAGAGTTTTGCCGCTCATCTTTCATAGAACATTTAAATGATTGGATGATGTATCTACATACCACTCAATTCTTATGTATTTAGATATCTTACACCTGAACTTCAAGGTTTACATACATGCCACCTTCCTTATGCTTGAAACTGTATATTTTACTTTTTATTAGTTAAATTTTTAGTTAAAATGGTGGTATGTTTTCAGATAGTCTCCTTAATCTGAATGTTGTTGCAGTACTTTGATTTTTCATTTAATTTTAACTAGAGTTTTAATCAACTAATCATCTAAAAGTTTCAGCATGTTTCCAAAATGTTCTGTTGGCAATGTCTTTGACTTGTTTGGACATTGAATACTATAATTAGTTCATCTCTTTTTGTGTTGCTCATGCAGTGAATGTACAGTCTCTATCTGGATCTCCAGCTAATTTTCAAGTTTATACGGCTCTTTTGAAACCACATGAAAGAATAATGGCTCTAGATCTTCCTCATGGAGGACACCTTTCACATGGCTACCAGGTTGGTGCAGTACTCTGTTGGATTTTACTTCTGCTAGATTATTGGTTTATTTTTCTGTGTTATTAGTATGTAATAAACAATGTCATGTGTTTCATTCCGTGTCACATACTGATTGTAAGGATAGCAATTCATGGATGTAATTGAAATTTGTTTATCAGATGATAATGCATAATTAAGGTTATTAATTTTCCCCAATTGTTTAAATAATGAACGAGTTTCCAAAGAATTAAACTCCCAAAGATATTTTTTCTTCTATTTNGTATGTAATAAACAATGTCATGTGTTTCATTCCGTGTCACATACTGATTGTAAGGATAGCAATTCTTGGATGTAATTGAAATTTGTTTATCAGATGATAATGCATAATTAAGGTTATTATTTTTCCCCAATTGTTTAAATAATGAACGAGTTTCCAAAGAATTAAACTCCAAAAGATATTTTTCTTCTATTCGGCGGATCCTTGTAAATCTAATTCAAGCGAACTGATTAATGTAAATGATCTGATTTTCCTATTTCTTGTTTCATTGGATGGCTGCAAAGTTTAAATGCTTAGACTTGAAATGCTAAATGTTGAAAGGATATCATTAGTTTGGATATTTCCTTTGTATCACTTTCCAAGTATAATTAAATTTGTACTGTATAATAATCAATTATTACACTGCAAATTTGAATTATTTTGCAATCTATTGGTTGAAATAATCAACATATTGTTCAAGATTAACATAACNGCTGCAAAGTTTAAATGCTTAGACTTGAAATGCTAAATGTTGAAAGGATATCATTAGTTTGGATATTTCCTTCGTATCACTTTCCAAGTATAATTAAATTTGTCCTATATAATAATCAATTATTACACTGCAAATTTGAATTCTTTTGCAATCTATTGGTTGAAATAATCAACCTATATATTGTTCAAGATTAACATAAGGTCTATCTTGATTCTTAATTTGAGCTGTAATATGCAAAAAATCTTTTATGTATTCTTTTATTGATATGAGCAATCACACTAATTTTTATTATATGCTTTAATTTAAGAATCTAAAAGCCTATATGGGAAAAAGAATGTTTATATTGACTCTTTTAATCCCTTTTTTCTGTGAATTCTGGAGAACTATTTATTATTTTGTGATTTCAAAATATGAGCTACTTTTATAGCAAAATAATTTTAACTTCTACTCCTTAACTTGTTATGCTTGTATTTTTGTGCATAAATAAGTATTTTGATGTCTTGAAAGGCTTCATTTTGGATTCATGATATTATTAATTTGATGCAGACTGATACCAAGAAGATCTCTGCTGTATCAATATTTTTTGAGACAATGCCATATAGATTGAATGAGACCACTGGATACATTGACTATGATCAGGTAATTGCTACTTCTTTGTCAGCAGATTTACTTCATACGACTCACCATAAGATTTTTTTTTCAGTCTAGCTATGAATGTATTCTATTTAGTTTTTTGATGCAATTAACTTGTTACCTTGCATTAGGGATGAGATATTCTAGACGCTCAAGCTATGTGATTTACTTAATCCTCCTATCTTCTGTGGAACGGGGATCATTCACCTTCGTCAATCTTCAATTCTTAGTTTTTGACATATAAATCTAAGTAATATGTTGAGTAGTAATATGATTTTATAATTCCAATATAAAATGCTTCAAGGTCTTCTCATATGAAAAGTAAATTTATGACATTTTTTTTAGTAGTTNGACTATGATCAGGTAATTGCTACTTCTTTGTCAGCAGATTTACTTCATACGACTCACCATAAGATTTTTTTTTCAGTCTAGCTATGAATGTATTCTATTTAGTTTTTTGATGCAATTAACTTGTTACCTTGCATTAGGGATGAGATATTCTAGACGCTCAAGCTATGTGATTTACTTNCACTCAAATCTTATTTATTTACATATCTAACACAACTGGTATTTTTTATATTTTTAGGAATATTTACATGCAGACCACTCAAATCTTATTTATTTACATATCTAACACCTAAACTTGTATTTTTAATAAATATACCACTCAAATACTTTTTAAAAATAAAAAATTTTNAGTAGCACATATTGTTTTTCGAGTTTTTATTATTTTTTCCCTTACTATAAGAATTAATTTTAGTGGTAGTAGCTATAGTGACAGAGTTGTAACTATGAGTGATCAAATCGTTAAAAGGTGTGAATAGTTTAGATATCTTGGATCTGTTATTCAAAGGGATGTGATATAGATGGGGATGCTATTAGTAGAATTTTATTTCATTGGTTGAAGTGGAGGAATGCATCAGGCCTATTGTGTGATAGAAAAGTTCAACTTAGACTTTAAAAAAACATTATAAGATGTTTGTAAGACCCATAATGCTTTATGGCATAGAATTTTTGGCCTTTAAATGAGAAGCATAAAACAAAGTTAAGTGTTTTTGAGATGAAAATGCTTAGGTGGATGAGTGATTTGACACTTAAAGACAAAATGTGAAACGAATCTATCCTTGAAAGGTTGGTGTAGCTTCAGTTGCAGACAAGAATAGAAAGAGTCGTCTTAGATGGTTTGACCACTTTAAACATCGACCATCTGATGATCTAGTTAGGAGAGTATATGTTTTAGATTCAACTCATGTTAAGAAAGACAGAATTAGACCTAAAAAGATTTGGACATATTGTATAAAAAGTGATCTTAATTATTAGAATTAAATGAAAATATGACACTCAATAGGACACAATGGAGAAAAGGTTTCATGTAGCCGACCCCACTTAAAGTAGATTTAGTTTCATTTTAATTTTATAACATGTAGTTGAGATAAAGTTATTGAGGATGAATGAATTAATGAATATGAAAGTCATCTTTTTTGATGCATTGTGATGTTGATGTCTCAAAATTAAGATTTTTCAATGCAACTTGTATGATGCATAATATGTTTCTATACAAAGGGTGATTGAGGATTTGTCAATCATAAGTAACTAACCAATACAACAACTATTTGAATTAAAGCCTACGCTAGTAGGATTTAAGACCGATTGATAATTAAGAGATCGAAATTTAAAATTTTTAGCGGTAAATTAAAAAAAATGGAATCAACGATCGAATGATTTCACTAATCAAATCTTCATTGTGTCACTATTTTGATCAAAGTAAAGGGTACTAAACAAGCTAATAGAATATTAAATGAGTTTAGCAAATGAAGAAAAAGTTGGTCTAATGATTTAGGTAGTCACACTTGTATCGCACTTGAATGAACCACACATGTAACCTGCACTCATAACATTGAAATTAGGAAGTGGGAATCTTATTCATGCCAAAAGAAATTAGCTATATAATTCAAACCATTATTTATACACTCATAATAAAGTATTGTAATATTATTGATTGAAGTTGAATTAATTCATATTTAATTAGAAATTCCTTAACTTATTCGAAAATAACTATAACAATAGTTTTTGGTTTTGAAAATTCCATTAAAACATGCCATGAATTGTTCATGCCATCAACCATCTCGCAAATATTTAAGGGAAATGAAATTTCAACGATTGGAGTGCTGCCCAACCTTCATATGCATATTTCCCACAAATAGAACCCCAAACAACTGTCCCAAATAACTTTCAATCTCTTAATATGCAATTTTGATATTGTCTATACCATGAAGCCCTTGATCCTTAGGGAATTAAAATCTTTTGTGGGAATTAACTTGAATGTTATTATGACTGGCATCATCCTAACAACCCAACAAATAAACATAAGCTGGGAAATATATGGCTAATGCATTCTTCTAGACCATTTTCACTAGTATTTACTCCAATAAATTGTAGGTTGTGAAAACCGAACCGGACATCTAACCGGAAGAATGAAAGGTTCAAGGTTCATTGGTTCTACCGAGGTTGAACGGAGGGTTGAACGAGATGACATAATAAATATAAACATTAATTAAATATGACATAAATAATGTAGTAATAATATAATAAATTAATAATACAAATATTTTTTTTTTGTTTGATTTATAAGCAAGTCGAGCTGTTCGCTTGTGCTCAGCTTGTTTGACTTGAAATAATGAAACAATTAAATAATTAAATAATTAAATATATCTTTTTATATGTATCGAGCAAATGCTAAATTTTTTTATTTTTAAAAAGTATTTGAGTGGTATGTTTATTAAAAATACAAGTTTAGGTGTTAGATATGTAAATAAATAAGATTTGAGTCGTATGCATGTAAATATTCCTAAAAATATAAAAAATACCAGTTGTGTTAGATATGTAAATAAATAAGATTTGAGTGGTATGCATGCAAATATTCCCAAAAATCTTGCATAGAATCTGATGCATATAAAGAAACNAAATACCAGTTGTGTTAGATATGTAAATAAATAAGATTTGAGTGGTATGCATGTAAATATTCCCAAAAATCTTGCATAGAATCTGATGCATATAAAGAAAGAAAGTTTTCCATTTCTTCTAGCTACCTTTAGTCCGACATAGGTAGTTTTGTCTTTAGAAATTTTGCATCNAAATACCAGTTGTGTTAGATATGTAAATAAATAAGATTTGAGTGGTATGCATGTAAATATTCCCAAAAATCTGCATAGAATCTGATGCATATAAAGAAACAAAGTTTTCCACTTCTTCTAGCTACCTTTAGTCCGACATAGGTAGTTTTGTCTTTAGAAATTTTGCATTTCTATAAAAGGAAGGCTTGGCTATGGAGCTTTTCATCCATGAAATTTCAAATCCTTGGTAAATGAAATTTGTATTATAAATATTCATGGATTTCTCAAAAAAAAAAAAGTAAATAAAAAGGCGGTTCGGTTTAACTTCGACTGGTTCGCCGGTTTTCAGTTCGACCGACAGTTTAGGTCGTTCCAATGCAGTGCCGGTTTTAACTTTGATTATGACCGGACCTCCGGCAGGTTCACGGTCGAACTGGCCATTTAAACTNATTATAAATATTCATGGATTTCTCAAAAAAAAAAAAAAAAAAAAGCGGTTCGGTTGAACTTCGACCGGTTTGCCGGTTTTGCAGTTCGACCGACAGTTTAGGCCGTTCTAATGCAGTGCTGATTTTAACTCTGATTAGAACCGAACCACCGGCAGGTTCACGGTCGAACTGGCCATTTAAACCNGGATTTCTCAAAAAAAAAAAAAAAAGTAAACAAAAAGGCTGTTCGGTTGAACTTCGACCGGTTCGCCGGTTTTCAGTTCGACCGACAGTTTAGGCCGTTCCAATGCAGTGCCGGTTTTAACTCTGATTAGAACCGGACCACCAGCAGGTTCACGGTCGAACTGGCCATTTTAACTGTGCAAATAATTATAATAAAACTAACTGCAATAGAAAATAAATAACTACATTCAATTAATACTTGATGCAGTACTTTTGATGAGAATGAATGCAAATATTTTCATCATATTTTGTTATGTTTCTTAGGTTTAAGTTAGTCTTTACATTATGTATTATCTTTTTCAAAGAATTACCTTTAAAAAAAAAAGAAAACCTTCACAGGAAGAAAAAATGGATTGTTTTCTGGAGTCCTTAAGCTAGTAAACCATGGAGCTTCCACTATGAGAGATCTCCTTCTTGGATCTTCTTTACAATGTTTTCTGCCAAATTCTCATTTTATTTTTTTAGTTGTTGCATTCTTCCTCTTTTGATCTTCAAATTATGGCAGTTGGAGAAAAGTGCTGCGCTCTTCAGACCAAAGTTAATTGTTGCAGGAGCTAGCGCATATTCACGCCTTTATGATTATGCTCGTATACGGAAGGTAGTTTCAAAAGAAGATTTACATACATACCACTTAATTCTGATGTATTTACATATCTAACACTTAACCTTCAGTTTTTTCTTGTCACCTTAACTATACAGGAAAAGCAGAATTTCACTTTTACAAAGTTAAATAATTGGTATTTTTTGAAGTGATATGAAAGATTCAAGTGTTATAAATGTAAAAATTAAATTTTAGGTGTTAAAAATTGGGTGCTATGTAAATAAATGCCCCAATGATATGAAGTTTTGGGCCATTTGGTCTAGATATTAATGTGCTGTTGATATTGGCAGGTCTGTGACAAACAGAAAGCTGTTCTTTTGGCTGATATGGCACATATAAGCGGACTCGTAGCTGCTGGTGTTATCCCATCTCCTTTTGAGTACGCAGATGTAGTGACAACTACAACTCACAAATCTCTTCGCGGACCACGCGGAGCCATGATATTTTTCAGAAAGGGCGTAAAAGAAATAAATAAACAAGGACAAGAGGTGAGAAGTAATTTAAAAGTGCACATTGAAAAGCATAATTTTTTATGGATCTATACACCTAAACTTATACATTTACATGCATGACAGTCAAATATATAACATCAGATTAAAAATACAACTATCTACTTTTTAAAAGTGAAGTGCACATTTTCATGCATCGCTTTATCATACCAAAGTGTTATAAAAGTAAATATGAAAGTTTAGGTGTTAGATGTGTACTTATTTCTTAGAAGTGAAATACTTCTTTTCATGCATAGCTTTATGACACTAAAGCATATAAATGTAAATATAAAAGTTTAGGTGTGAGATATCTAAATACTTAAGAATTTTATTGTATGTATGTAAATTGTCCTTATTTTTATTCTTTTATATGTAGAAATGGTAACACGACCTTTTGGCTAACTAGAGGCAAGCTAAATTTTTAAGGAAACACAAATTTGTTTATTTAATAAATTTTACTTAATTGCTTCTGCTCTTCATTCTTGTAGACTTAGCATAGATATAATTCATCAGGTTTAGTCTAATGTTATATTTGGGAATGAAATGACTAATACAATGAGGATTTGTCTTGTTGCAAGGTTACTTATGACTTTGAAGAGAAAATTAATGCTGCAGTCTTCCCTGGATTACAAGGTGGTCCACATAATCATACAATTACTGGCTTAGCTGTCGCACTTAAACAGGTGTGCATGTCTCTTCAACATTCCCGTTTCATTTTCTTAATAAATTTCTTACATGGTAAAGGGTTTATACTAAAATGAAATGCTAAGTGATTACTGCATTTGTTATGAATTATTGGATTTTTTTTAATTGATTTTGAATTTGTAGCGTTGAGTTTGGCTTCTTTATTTTTTGTTTGTTCAAACTAATGTTTGAATTTGGCTTGAGACACTAGCCTAGGGACACGTGTATATTTGTTTGTCTGTCTGTCTATCTGTGTGTGTGTGTGTGTTGTTGAAATATAAAAGATACATCAAGTTTGTATGAGAGGGCCTAATAGAGGCACCCTACCCATACAATACCAAGTACAGTGATATCCCAATAAAAAAGATACAGATAAACTCAAAAAAATTTAAAACATGCAGAAACAAGTAGTTAGGGACGA
Source organism: Phalaenopsis hybrid cultivar (assembly GCA_002079205.1). Classification (NCBI taxonomy): domain Eukaryota; kingdom Viridiplantae; phylum Streptophyta; class Magnoliopsida; order Asparagales; family Orchidaceae; genus Phalaenopsis; species Phalaenopsis hybrid cultivar. The sequence goes on along the minus strand of JXCR01142950.1, from coordinate 47,161 downwards.
GCCAGTTTAGTCTAGTCTTTTCCTCTAGTTTTAGGAGCGGAGTTAAAGAACAAACTTTGAAGAGTCGTGCCATTGTCAGGAGTGACTAAAGTATCATCCATTAAATTTTCAAGTTGGAGTGTGCCCTCAGCCTTCTTTTTCCGCCGAGAAGTGTAAACCTACCATTCTTCATCTGAAGATTGACTCATGTGATCCTCGATCTGATTAGATATTAGAACCGCAGTAGAAGAAAAGACAGTCATTGCCACAACGATAGGTTCCATTATATGTGAAGTGTGAATTGTCACCTCTGCACCTGATGCTTCTTGAATAGGAGCTACTAGCTTATCTTGATTTTCGGTTCGAACATTATCCATTGTAGTAAGGTCAAGAGAAACGATCCCAGGGGCAGACATCAACTCCTGTCTTGTGGTGATTCCTTCTTCAGTTTGTCTGTCATCAGGTTTGTTGGGAGCTCTTTTAAGCACGTGGGGTGCATTAATAACATGTCCCTGCTTTTGACTATTGGTTCTCAACTGTGGGTGCGATCTGAAACATTTCTCTTGCGGTTGTTCAAACATTTTGCAGTGCTTGCCGTAGTAAGATTTTTGTTTTCTAATGATTTTATGCTAATAACCATTTTGAGCAGAGCCAAGCCAAACTTCTACATCTGGTAGTGTAATATCTTTTTCAATCAAAATCCTTGCAGTGAGCCTTCAGAAATGAACTGTAGGTAAGTCTATCTGCGAAGGTTTTTCAAGGATAGTCTTAATTGCATATAAGATAAGTAGGTCAAAGAATTTAAGCTTGAGTTCAGGTAATGAGAACCAGATAGGCACAATTGGGGGTTCTTGACTGTGATCAAAATTAGGGGTTCATTCGAGCAATTTCATATGTTTGCCCTCGATTGTGATGAATTTCTTTAAAAAAATCTTTTTGTAATCTTCTTCTATGCTCAGCTATATCATAACATGTCTTTCGTCGAAAAGACCCACATGTCAATCCCCAACCAGTTTGAAATCTTCAAAAACCTTCATGATAGTTTCCATCTTAGAGCAACCTAATTGGAACTTTCTAACTAGTATAAATTTGTATTATTCTGCACGAGTTGAAATTTCATCGTCAGAGAAGAATATTGTGGGTTTGCTTGTCTTTTTTTTAAACTTTTTTGATGAAATTGCAATCTCTATGGGAATATCAGACTATTTGCGAGGTGATAAAAGAAGTTGCGTTTGTGAACCACTGTAGCATAGGAGGGTTTAACGTGGTTATCACCGGCGATGGCGACAATGTAGAAAAACCCTGAGGCCATAAACTTGTTTCACACAAACACTGCAGCAAATGGCGCAGCTTGCCGACTGCCGCCTACGAACGACACGGGAGCAGTTGAGCATATTGTAGAACTTTGGCGGAGTAGTCGAGCAGGTGGCAGACGAGCAGCTCAAAAACAGACGACGAAACTTGCAGGGCGAAGCACCGCAGATAGGAGTCGTAGACGCGATCTCCTACGCAGATGACGCAACAGACGAGCATGCTCGAAGCAAATGACTCGAGCTCCTTCGCTAGCTAGAGCCAATGACGAAGACAAAAAGAATCGACACGAGCAAAAAAACAGACGTCTGTTTAGTTTGCCCGTTTATATATATATATATTTGAAAAGTCCAAGTGCTTATTTTATTAAAATAAAAAAGATACATCAAGGTTGTATGAGATGACCTAATAGATGCACCTTACCCATACGATATTAAGTACAGTGATACCAACAAAAAGATACAGATAGACTCAAAAAAATTTAAAACATGCAAAAAACAAGTATCTAGGGACGAGTCAGTTTAGTCCTGACTTTTCCTCTAGTTTTAGGAGCGGAGTCAGATAACAAACTTTGAAGAGTCGTGTCATTGTCAGGAGTAACCAAAATATTATCTATTAAGTTTTCAAGTTAGAGTGTGCCCCAACCTTCTTTCGCAGAGAAGTGTAAACCCGTCATTCTTCATCTGAAGATTCGTGTCATTGTCAGGAGTAACCAAAATATTATCTATTAAGTTTTCAAGTTAGAGTGTGCCCCAACCTTCTTCCGCAGAGAAGTGTAAACCCGTCATTCTTCATCTGAAGACTGACTCATGTGATCATTGGTCTGATTAGATATTAGAACCGATGTAGAAGGAAAGATAGTCATTTTCACAACGATAGATTCTAGTGTATGTGAAGTGTGAATTGTCACATCTACACCTGATGCTTCATGAATAGAAGCTACAATGCTATGCTGATTTTCGGTCCAGACATTATCCGTTGTAGTATGGTTAGGAGAGGAATCTGAGGGGCAGACACCAACTCCTGTCTTGTGGTGTGTGTGTGTGTGTGTGTGTGTGTATTAGAATATTTACATAGATACCACTCAAGTCATATGTATTTACGTATCTAACACCTAAACTTAATAATAAAAAAAGTAAAATTTAGGTATTAGGTATATAAATACATAGGGAGATCATCATATCTTAGATAAGAAATTTAAAAGGAAAAAATTGAAAAGCATAAAGATGACTAAACAACTAAGAAAACATTGTAACAAATAGTTAAATAAGCCCCTATTTTGGATTACTTTTATTTTTTTGTTTTAATTTTATTTTATTGATGTTTTGATTTGAATTAGCACTCCCATTGTCGGGTTCGAAGCTCTAGATGGGAAAAGTAGAGGGTTACTTTAGTTAGTCAGAACCAGCATAAAATCTGTCAAAAAATCATGACATGAATCCTTTTGATCATTGTGTAACTTCTAGGGCGTCCCTGAGAAGCAACGTTTTGTATGGCCTGAATACCGAGACAGTAGTGTGCAAGGGTTGCTACACCGACGCTCCGGTATATAGTCTCAAATAAGTAAAGGTTCTTACATTACGGACGAATGTGGGTAAAGAAGTTAGTCCATGAAACTAATATTAGGATAAGGTCTTGGAATATATGTGCTTTCACAGAAAAATTTGTGTAATTAGTCAATATTATGATTCTTAGAAAGATAAATATCTTATGTATTCAAGAAACTAAATTGATTTGAGAAAAGACTAAGAATTTTGATAGCTTAGGTTTTAAACTTTGGTATTCAAGTAAGAGTCGCACCAGAAATTGTGTAGGTTTAATTATAGATAATGAGTTTGAATAATAATGTTGTAAAAACTAATAGAATTTGAGGTAAAATTATAGCCCTCAAGATTGTTGATACTAAGATTTTTTAATATTTTAAGTATTTATACTCTTTAAGTAGGTTTAGATATAGGCTTAAAGGAAAATTCTGGAATGACTTGCAAGATTTTAGAAATATTCATAGTGGTTATGATTTTGAAGTGATTAATGAATAAGGTAGAGTCATATTAGATTTTGCTTTTAACATATGATTTTGTTATTGTTAATATTTTATTCAAAAAAAAGATAGAGTATATTATATCTTATAAGAATGGATCTATTAAAACACAAATTGATTATTTTATTATGAGAACAAGATATCGTCGAGAATGTAAATTTGTAAGGTCATTTTATGTAATAATTAAGTACTAAACATTGAATATTAGTTCTGAATTTTAAGATGGAGACTCGTAAAATAAAAAATTCTAGAAATTTTTATCATATAATTAGATGGAGACACCTAAAAGACAAATAAAATTATTTTTATGAGTGAACTTCAAGGTCTGGGATGTTCATGAACAAGCAAATTCTATGTGAGATAAAATAACAAACACTATCAAATAAGTGACAAAAGATGTACTTGGAGAATCAAAATGAAATTTTTTTATAAATAAAAATAGTTGGTGGTGGAATAATAATGTGCAAGAAAAGATAAAATATAAGAAATTGCGTTATACAAATTTGTTTATACATAAAATTTTAGAGAAATGAGAAAAATATAAAATGACCTGTAGTAAAGAGTCCAACAGAATAATTAGTGACACTAAAAATTCTATTTTTAGTGATTATTTATAATAAGATTAGATACTATAGTGGGTGAAATATATATATATACACACACACACACTAGCCAAACAAAGAAAAAAAAGAAGTAAAGATTTAACTCAAGTAAAATGTATCAAAGATGAAAATTAAAAGTGTTTTTCTTAGAAGAAGATGTTCAACATAGGTGGGTGAGTTTTTTTTTAACTTTTCAATGAAGTTTTTGAAAATATGATCGACCTTAGTGATCTTAATATCGTTAATAATAATAAAATATTTTATTTTTACCGTCGCATTAGTAAAAAAGAAGTTGAGGATGGTTTAAAGAAAACTATGAGTGAAAAGTTTGTAGGACTTGATAGTATCCCAATTGAAGTGTGAAAATATTTAGAAAATTTGTGAGTTTCTTGGCTTGATAAAACTTCTTTAATATTATTTTAAAAACTAAAAAGATGCCTGAGGAGTGGAGGGAGAGTATTTTGGTCCTTTAATATTATTTTAAAAACTAAAAAGATGTCTGAGGAGTGGAGGAAGAGTATTTTGGTTCTCATTTTTAAGAATAAAGAGGATGCACGAGAGTGCAAATAATTGAGGAATTAAGCTGATGTGTCATACTTTAAAGTTATAAGAGAAGGTAATAGAATATAGGTTAAGACGTTTTACCAAGATTTCTCATAATCAGTTTGAATTTATGTTGGGTAAGTCTTCTATGGAAGCTATAAATTTATTGAGAGGTTTAATGAAGAAGTACAGAGAGTATAAGGAGGGTGTCATTGTGATTTTTATTGATTTGAAAAAACTTATGATAAGATTCCAAGAGATATCGTTTGGAGAGTTCTAGAGAAGAAAGATGTTGATATGACTTATATTCGAGTTATTAAAGATATGTATACTAGAACTGTTACTTGTGTTAGAATGGAAGGTGGATTAACCAAATATTTTTCTATTTCAGTTGGATTACATCAAGAATTTAAGCTAATATCTTTTTGCTTTAGTTATGGATGCTCTTACTGGGCGTTTACAGGAAGATGTACATTGGTGTATGTGTTTCGCTGATGATGTTCTTCTTGTGGATAAGACTAGAGAAAGAGCATAGGAAAACTTTAATTATGGAGGTTTACTTTAGAGTCTAAAGACATTTATTTGAGTAGAACTAAAACTGAATACATTGAATGTATTTTTAGTAGTAATAGCTCTAGTGAAAGAGTTGTAACTATGGGTGATCAAATTATTAAAATATGTGAGCATTTTAGATATTCTGGGTCTATTGTTCAAAGTGATGGTGATATAGACGGGGATGTTATTAGTAAAAATTCAAGTTTGTTGGTTGAAGTGGAAGAATATTTTGGGCTTATTGTGTGATAGAAAAGTATTGCTTAGACTGAGAGGAAAATTTTATAAGATGGTGGTAAGACCTGTAATGCTCTTCGGCGCCGAATGTTGGCCTTTAAAAGAGAAGCACAAAACTAAGTTAAGTATTACCAAGACGAGAATGCTTAGGTGGATGAGCGACTTTACACTAAGAGAAATTGTAAAAAGAATATATCCGTGATAGGGTTGAGGTAACTCCAGTGACAAACAAAATTTGAGATATTCATTTGGTTGCATTACACGTTGACCATCTGATGATCCAGTTAAAGTGTAGATGTTTTAGATTTGATTTATGTTAGAAAAGACATAGGTAGGCCTAGAAAACTTGGAGATATTTTATAAAAATGATCTTAGTTTATTAGAATTAAATGAAAGTATGATTAGAATTAAATGAAAGTATGACGCTCAATATTAAGCAATGGAGAAAAAGGATTCATGTAGCCAACCCCACTTAGTGGGATAAAGGCTTTTGTTGTTGTTGTTTTCTGTTTTGATTTGAATTAGAATATATTTGGTTGTGGTAATTGTTTTTAAAAACACTCAAAAACATCTTTTATGTGTTTTGAGTTTTTTTAAATATTACGTGATTTATTTTTTAAAATAAAAAAATATAAATACATAAAAATTATACTAATCAAAATATTTTTTTAAAAAAAAAGAAAAAATAAATACAAACTAATGCTAAGTGGGCCTCCTAACTGATCATGTTTTAAACTTCTTAGATACTTGTGATTAAAATCCCCGCCCTTTTTAGGTGTTCAATTTAGTTCCCCCAACTTAAATTTGCGCCAATTTCATCTTACCTTCAGTTTTGTTGTAAATACATAGGAATTTGGTGGAATGCATATAAATTTCCTAATTTTATTATAAGTTGAATCAGTAACATTTATCATCACATATTTTGCTTATTGATAATATGTTCAATGTATTTTTCAATATGCAATAGGCTACAACTTCAGAGTTCAGAGCATATCAAGAACAGGTCCTCAGCAATTGTGCAAAATTTGCCGAGGTATATTTCTCATTTCTAAAATTATACTTGCTTATAACATATTTTCTGACATTGTCAAGACACCAACTTAATTTTATGACTTGGTGATTATTTTATCTTCTTGCAGCGCCTAGTTGAGAAGGGTTATGAACTCGTTTCTGGCGGTACAGATAACCATTTGGTTTTGGTAAATTTGAAAAACAAGGTAACAATGAATTGGATGCAGCCATTATTTCTCTTCATTCAGTGTTTTCATGTAACTGATTGGGATGGCATCGTCANTGAACTCGTTTCTGGCGGTACAGATAACCATTTGGTTTTGGTAAATTTGAAAAACAAGGTAACAATGAATTGCATGCAGCCATTATTTCTCTTTATTCAGTGTTTTCATTTAACTGATTGGGATGGCATGGTCCTACTACATTTCAATGTGCACTCAAACCAAATCTTTTGCTGTATTTACAGGGAATTGATGGATCCAGAGTCGAGAAAGTGTTAGAATTGGTTCATATTGCAGCCAACAAAAATACAGTCCCCGGTGACGTGTCGGCCATGGTTCCCGGTGGCATTAGGATGGGTATAATCCTTTTCCATATCATTAAAACAATTTTGGTCTAGATAGTATGTTCAAAATTTGATTAAGGCGGGTCTCAAAATAGTCGCATTACTTCGAGCTTAGANGCCATGGTTCCCGGTGGCATTAGGATGGGTATAATCCTTTTCCATATCATTAAAACAATTTTGGTCTAGATATTCTGTTCAAAATTTGATTAAGGAGGGTCTCAAAATAGTTGCATTACTTCGAGCTTAGTGCAACAAATAAAAAATCAGTGCAACAAATAAAAAATCATTAAGGAATTATATTGCACTCGTTTTAAAAGTGAATTCAATAAATTTGAGATGCTAAATAAGGGGCATTTATAAACATACCACCCAATTCCCAAATTATTCGTATCATATAAAGATAATACCATTTTTACCTTTTTGAAAGTGATGTGTGCAACTTGTAATAAACTAATCAAAGTTAGGTGTTATTAGAGATAAATACATGAGAATTGTGCGATATGTATGTAATCCCCTATAAAAAAATGACTAGAATATTTGGAGTCAACTTGTGTTTTTCCTAAATAATGCTATCNATTAAGGAATTATATTGCACTCGTTTTAAAAGTGAATTCAATAAATTTGAGATGCTAAATAAGGGGCATTTACAAACATACCACCGAATTCCCAAATTATTCGTATCATATAAAGATATTACCATTTTTATCTTTTTGAAAGTGATGTGTTTGTGTGTCTATATATATATATATATATATATATATATATATATATATATATATATATATATATATATATA
>JXCR01142950.1:9145-19895 GCA_002079205.1 Phalaenopsis hybrid cultivar | reverse complement strand
ATATATATATATATATATATAACAAATTAATTAATATTAAAAAAATATATTTTTATGATATGCTATAATTTTTTGAAGCTATCATAAGAAAAAAATTAATTAGGAATTTTTAATCTATTTTTCATCTATATTTGATTTCTTTTAATTTTTTATATAAAGAAAATTAATACATGCATAATAATTAAATTAATAATTTGGTTAAGATTATAAAATAAATTAATAAATAAAAAATTAATATTATATTTATTCCGATTTTATTTTAAATGTTTAGTGTAACTTGTTTTATCTAAATTTGATGAAAAATATTAATGATATTCCTAAATTTTATACCCCCCATAAAAGAAATTTGCTAAGTGTGTGAAATACATAGAAATTTGAGCATTAAGTGGCATCAATATAATTCCCATATATTCTTATGTAATTCGATATTAAAACAATTTCCACATATATAAGAAGACATAATCTTAAAAAAAAAATAGAAAATAAATGATCTATTAAATTTAATAATTTATTAAAGATTAAAATAAATAACGGTGAGATAAGGGGAGGGGAGCATTTACTTATAAAACTACAAAATTCATATCTATTTACATATATACCACTTAAATTTTACTTCCTATTTTTATGCCACCCAAATCTTTCACGAGACATCAAAATACTAATAGTTTAACTTTTAAAAAATGTAATACAACATTTCATGCCTATATATGGTTCCACATATGTAAAAAATTTAACTTTAGAGGTTAACCATGTAAATAGATAAGAATTAAGTGGTGTTTATGTAAATCATCATTTTAAAAATTATATCATAAAATTTAAGGAGACGCCTTTTTGTTTATGTGTTACTATTGAGGTAAGGGATGGCATCATTCTCTTGAAATAAGTAAATAAATAAGCAAGAATACATCATATAACAATCAAACTATACTTTTTTTTCACAATAAATTAAATTAATTTATAAGAGAAAATTATTTCATATATATATATATATAGATAGATAGATAGATAGACACACACACTAAAAGATTGATCAATTGGTTGAACCATTGATCAACCCTTAATGCACTAGCTCCCGTCAAATCTAGGAGCCGATGTGGGGTGCAAATAAATTTGAGTACCACCCACCTTAAGGAGACATTGCACCAACAGGGGATTCAAACCCGACACCTGAAGAGACTTATGACCTTCAAAAAGATTGCGGGTACCACCTACCTTAAGGAGACAGTGCACCAGCAAGGGATTCGAACCCGACATCTGAAGGGACTTATAACCTTCAAAGAGATTGCTCTACCAACAGGTCAAGGAACGTGCTCGTGCGCCCACACAGATATATATATAACATCATCTTTCATTATGTTTTCACCTTCTCATTCAAATATCGAAACTTAAAATAAAATATCAATCTTCATTTATCATTTTTATCAATTTTTTTAATAATTTGATAGTTCAAGAAATGACTGAGGTGCTAGTTTTATAAATAGCAAAGTTTTGAATGATGTACATGTAATTATTACTTAATTTATTTGAAGCAAATACATGGATAACATTTTAATTTTATCATTTATAAAACAACACTCTTTTAACATTACTTTTCAAATTTTCGGCTTAATATTAAGTGAAGGTATCAAAATTGTGCTATTGATATGTCTTTTAGCATGTTTAATATCTCTTATATTTAACAATTATTTTTTATGAAATTGCACTCTAAAAATATGCGTTTTCATGTTTTTCTTGTTGATATAATAAGTAGAACTCATAAACCGGATTGGAGCTGAAATGGAGAGAAATTGAGACAAAATGGAGCAATGGGGTAATTCCAGCACTTTGTTGCCAGGCGCCAGACCTGACCGTCAAGGAGCTCCGCGTTGGGGCCTTGGCGCCAGTCTCATCCCAGCAAACTGAAACGGCAACGCCTAGGCGCTGCATACTATGCACCTAGGTGCTAGAACTTTTTTACTACTTTGGGAGATATTTGACTCATGGAGACATTTGAAGAAGAGACCTTTTGGCATTTCCAAGTTCTGGAATTCTCCGGGAATGCCAAGAGGTCGTAGATAGGAGTAGAGATTGTAGATTTTTACTTTTTCTTGAGAAATTGGAGAAGGGATTTGAGTGCATTCTGTAATGGAATTGTATCAGCATTAGAAGGAACAATAGAAAGCTTCGTTGGAGGGATTTGTTTCTCTTTTTCAGAGAACAAAAAGCTAAATATTACGTTCTTTATTGACTTGACTCAGTTGTAAACATATATATTTTGTGACTTTGTTTTGATTTAACGAAATTTACTGTTGTGTTATACATGCTTTGTGAGTAGGGGTGTAAACGAGCCGAACACGAGCGAACCGAACACGAGCTGTTCACGAACAAAGAGTCATTTTAACAACCCTAATCATGTAGCCATAAAACATAAGACAATAAGGGTTTGAGCAAGATTTAAAAATTATTATTTATATTAAAACATCATTTGAATCTAATTTAATAATTTTTGTTCTATTTTATTATTCAAAATTTTAATTGATTATAAATCTTTGTAGACTTGTAGTCAATTAGATTTTCTTAAAATACTACTTTATATATATATACTTGATGAGTAGTATTTCGAGCCAAAATGAGTCGAACACGAACGGACACATCTTAGTTCGTGTTCCGCTTGTTAACTTATTTAACAAAATTAACGAGCCGAACACGAGCTTCTTAACGAGCCGAACACGAGTTGTTTGCGAACAACGAGCCGTTTTGACAATCCTATTTGTGAGTAGAATTCTCGCACTTTTCATTTGTGATAATTATGTAGAATTTGTATGATGATGGTTAGTGTAGAATTGATATTTTAGTTTTAATGTGATAATTTTTACTTCATGCTTAATTTACTTATCAATCAGATCAATTGATATGTTAAAACCTGTTGTGAGCCCATAAAAACCCAGGAGAGCTATGACTTTATCAACTAGGAAGAATCACATTGAACCAGTGTGTGAAGGAAAAGTAGTCCATAGGGCAATGCAAATAAATTGAGAGATAGGTTTTGAAGGGTTTAACTTTAGGGTTTCTAGAGTGACAGACAGATGCACTTATTGAGTTAAACTAAACTTTTTTATGCACTCGGAGTTAAACTAAACTTCTTTATGCACTCTGAAGAGGGTGAACATGATATATGCTCCCATTTTTCACTACAATAACAACTATTCTTAGTAATCAAACCTACAATCTACTTAATTAATCATAAGAGAAAAGTCTTTTTAACAATTTTGAATTTCACCAAACCAATTGGTCGGATAGGTTTGATTTAGACCTAGCATTGTGATCTAGGAGTAGCTGTTAGAAAATCATCCTTTAACAGCATTCGAAACTAGGACCTGAAAGTAGTAGACTAGAACTTCACTTGAAAGTCTCGTCACCTCCTTCCGTGTGGGATCGACAATCCAGACTCAATAAAGCCCTATATTATTAAACGATAAATATACTTACATGAGAAGCCCCAATGAGTAATAATATCTAATTGGAAGAATTTAGTTTATTTGCTAGGGAGCGGATCAAGTTTCTGGTGTTATTACCAGGACTTACATTATTGTGATAATCGCTGGGGCAGATCGCCTATTTCTATGGGGCCGTTTTAACCCCTGAGTTTATAGAAGTCACAAAATAGTGTGTAGATTCTTTAAATTGGGGCTTAAGTAATACTCATGGAGGACTATTAATTAGAGCTTAATTTTAAAATAGTTAGAGACTTTTTTGAAATCATAGGACTAAAACTGTTCCATATAAATAGTCGATGACTACTTTGGTATTTTACTCATAATATTAAAGCTCATAATAATATTTTAAAATGTATATTTTGTTTTTATTAAATTCCTAAAAATTTGATTGTGACAAAGAAAAATACATAAATTTGACTGAAAAAAAATAAATATATAAATAGACAAAATTTCAAAATTATATATGTAAATCCTCCTTATTTTAAACTTTTATTAAAATCAATATAGTTTAACCCAATCAAATTTCAGTTGATCATGGTCTTCTTTCCCATTTATTTATCATTTCCAATTTGAATTATACCACATATTTTTTTTAAATGTGCAATAAATAGTATTTTAAATCATTTTCAAAGACATTTAAATAATTCAAATATTTTCCATAAATTATTAAATTATGTAAAAGTAATTTAAATATTGACAATCTATCGTAAAAACTCAATAAAAAAAAGGTAATAATGTTGGCCACATAATACGCCCCAATTGCTCAAAAAGTGGATCAAATTCACACTTAATTTTATAAATAGTTGTGGACTTTTACATTTAAATCCAATTCTATGAATTTGTTTTTCTTTCAAAATTTTCATGTAAAAATAATCTCAGACCATGCAATATTAAAATTGGGGCATTTACATAAATACCCACAATTTTATATGTATTTATATCTCTAACACCCGAGCTTTAATATTTACATTCACAGTACTCAAATATCATTTGCTTTTATGAAGTTAAATGCGCCATAATTCTATCGCACGAACGTCTTATAAATATAAATATAAAAGTTTAGTGGTTAGATATGTAAATAAGAAAGTTGTGCAATTTGCATGTAAATTTCCCTTTAAATTTTGCAAACTAACTCTAATACTTTTATCTATATATCTTCCAAAATGCAACTTATAAAAATAAAAAAATAATAATAAAATTAAAAAAAGNATCTTTTGCCATTGATGCGTCCAACGATGTCAATCCAGCCGTTGAATTCAACTTACTAGACGCGGCGGTACCTGAGGCGATTAACCATTGCCTGCGGAGCGGAGAATCGAACCATACCATTCAGAATCACGCCGGGAAGAGCGACGAGGAAAAATGGCGCGAACAGGCTTACCTTCCCCGATGGTTTCTGTAAGCCGCGATCCCTTCGTTACCTTTTCAGCCAGCTCTAATGCCGACGGTATCACGAAGCTTTGGTTGTGAAGGAAACCGAGAGGGCGAAGGGGAGGGAAAATATTGTACTGGGTTACATCAGTGTTATACCCTTTAATCTCGCTCTAACCTAATTGTAAATTATCTGTAATTTATAAATTATAAACAAATTTGGCGCTTCTATAATTTTAGTAATTACAAATAAGTTACAGAAATGTTATATAAGAGCATAATGCTGAAATAATTCGGTTGTGCCTTCTGAATAACCTTCGCAAATATTTTTCAAGGGGAGGGGAGAGGAGCAGGGGGGAAAATATTTGTGTAAATAAGACGTATGCAGCGCTGCGTACATTCAGGGGTTATTCAGGCGATAAGAGGGGTTATATCGGGGTTATACCCCAATGTAACCCCCTGTAACATCTTTGTAAACTACACATAACTGACAAATGAATTTCGAGCTTCTGTAGTTTCATGAGTACAAATAAGTTACACGGATATTACAAGCGAGTTACACAGATGTTACAGGGGTATAACCCGGATATAAATCTCTGCACCCCCTGAATAACCTCTGACATACGCAGAGCAACGTTGTGTACGTCTTATGTACATAATTTTTTCCAGGAGGGGGAGGGTCATCCCGTGCAGGCGTCCTTCATATGTTCTGTTAATAATTTTTTAAAATTGCCAAATAGTTTCTCCAAATATATCAATATTTACTTAATAATATGCCCAATAATTTTTATGATTCAGCTGCTTCAGAATTTAATAAATACAAATTTACAAAATTTATCAGATTTTATTTAAATTAAATCTTAGTTAGTAAGTAAAAATGCCCATTAGTGTTAGGGAGTAGCGTGTCACTGACTTGTTGGAAGCCATTTTTTTCTATTACAGATGTTTTTATTATTTTGCATGATTGGATATTCATATGTTGTTTTGAGATCAATTTTTATTTTTTATTTTATTTATTTTTTGTTTTATTTATGGTTTTTATTTCTTTGATTTGCTTTTAAGATACTAAATATATAAAAAAAAATATGTTTTTGTCTGTTTTTAGAACCAAAACAGCCATTCGCCTAGCCCGCCTAACACTCCTCCATTGCTTGCCTCAGCCCGCCACTACCCGCTGCCGGCAACCCCCAGCCGCCACTATCGCACACCTATTTGCCCGTCGTTGCCGGCCTCCCGCAGCCAATCGCCACCTACAACCCCCTCTGCCCACCGCCAATTGCCACTAGTTGCCTCGACCGCCCACTGCCGGCCCCCATTTGTCGCCACCGCAGTCACTGTCGCCGTTGTCGCAAACTCCCAGGTTGTCATCACCACCAATCACCCGTCGATGTCCGCTCGCCACCGGCCTCCACCTGCCATCGTCACAACTACTGTCACCATCACCCACCCATCGTTGTCGCCCGCACCCCGCTGCATGCCGCGCCCCTGCCAATCGCTCGGCCATCATAGCTCGCCGTTCACCGCCCACACTCTTACATGTAATGTTTGGTGCTCGGTGAGGCTCATACATAAAACTTAATATTAAAAAGAATGTGACTTTTGATTCTCTCTNGGTTGTCATCACCACCAATCACCCGTCGCTGTCCGCTCGCCACCGGCCCCCACCTGCCACCGTCGCAACTACTGTCACCATCACCCACCAGTCATTGTCCCCCGCACCCCGCTGCATGCCGCGCCCCTGCCAATCGCTCGTCCATCATAGCTCGCCGTTCATTGCCCGCACTCCTACATGTAATGTTTGGTGCTCGGTGAAGCTCATACGTCATGTGCGATAAAACTTAATATTACCAAGAATTTGAATATTGATTCTCTCATTTGTCATTTTCTTGACTTCCTGGATGAGTTAATTTGGCGGGCTGCTTCGATTATCAGTATGCATTATTGTTACTTCCAAGTGTCATATGGCATGCTAGCAGTTTTTGTTTTGGCTTGTAATTGGTCGTGGTCCTTGTCCTAAAACAAACAAAGGAGGGAACATGGCATTTGTACTGGCAGCGCAGCATTGGGCCATTGGCCGGCCAGACAAGGCCCACGTTTTTCATACAGAATACATTTGGTTAAAATAATATTAAATACAATGTAAAATTATAATATTTTTTTACTTATTCTNAGATGTTAGGGAGGCTCGATGTGGGGCCCACTGAAAATAATAAAAGAAAAACGAAAAAGGTGTTCATATTGTTTTTTTATTATAGTGTTATTGGGGTGGTATTGTGGAGCTGTTGTGGTGGTATTATGATCGTATTGTGGTTGTATTGTGGTGTAATTGGAGGCGTATTGTGATTGTATTGATGTTATTGTTGTGGTATTTGAGTAATATTGTGGTTTTATTGTGATAGCATTGTGATTGTATTATGATGTTATTGATTGTGTTTTTATTGTGATAATATTTATAACTATTTTATTGTTTTATTCTTTTTGTATTGTTATGACCCTTATTTATTTATTTATTATTTCCAGTTGCACTTTACATGTGTAAAAATTACATTGGAGTCCGGACGCACCTCCGAACTCCTTATGTAATATTTTTTCTTAAGTGGGACAACAAGTGCATACATGCTTCAGTGACTTTATTCATGAGTTGTATTTATGAATACAACCAATATAATCATATTGTACTGAAGTTCGCATACATGTAAATTTCTTACCTAATATTTTTTTCTCGAGAGATGTGAGTGCGTTGTAGGTTTAGTTCTAGAGTATCCAATAATTGGAAAAATATTACATCAGGACTCCTGACATAGAACTACGTTCGGATTCGAATATCCGGCTATGTTATGAGAATATTTCATCTGCATTATTTATAAAAATAAAGTGTTATACGAGTATTATATGTGTTATTCGATTATTTTTCGGTGTTATTGGAATATTTCATCGCATTACTTGATTTGGCGGTTGAAGTGTTATTGGAATATTCCCCCGCATCACTTGATTTGGGTTATGTTATTCCAATAACATAGTGAAAATTGAAATAATGCGGGGAATTTGTCGAATAACACAACCCCAAATCAAGTAACACAAGAGAAAATTCCAATAACCACAAAATAATATAATAACATCATATAATACTCGAATAACACATAATTTTTGCAAATAACGCAGATGGAGTATTCCCGTAACACAGCTGGATATTTCAATCCGAACGTAGCTCTACGTCAGAAGTCTTGATGTAATATTTTTCCCCAATAATTCACAATTTTATATTTATAGATAAAATCAAAAAAAAATTAAATTCAATCGAAATAAATCAAGTTCCTTTCATTTTATTTATATTTATGTTTAATAGTAAAATAAATTAAATCGTCCATTTTTTAATCTATAATTTTATTTTTTATTTTGTCTGTTCTAATGTAATATTGTATTAAATCGCCCATTCACGGGCACATATGACAGGAGCACACACGGTCACTATTTAATGCTCATCTATTTATATATCTAGATAAAATATATAAATATATCTAGAATATAAATATATATAATATATCTAGAATATAAATATATATATATACAAATCTTTAAAGTTNGCCCGCACCCCGCCGCATGTCACCCGTCGCCCACTCACACCACTTGCAGCCAGTCGCCCGTTGCCCACCCCTGCCAACTGCTCATCTCGCCTGGCCACAACTAATGTTTCGTGTTGGGTTGAGTTTATATGTCATGGGGACAGAACTTAATACTATAATGAAAGTGAATCTCTGTTCTGTCATTTGTCCTGGATGAGTTAATTTGGCGGGCTGCTGCAATTATCAATATGGTTGTGGTCCTTGTCCTAAAACAAACAAAAGGGGGAACATGACATTGTACATGCAGCGCAGCATTGGCCGGCCAGACAACGCCCACGTTTCTCATGCAGAATACATCTGGTTAAAATAATATTAAATGCAATGTAAAGTTATAATATTTTTATAATCTTATTCCTTAATTCGTTTCTTGTATATATAAATCTTATTAAATGTGGGCGAATTATATTATTTGCATTGAAGAGCTTTTTTTATTTTATTTTATAAGGCATTTCTAAGAGCAACATCCCTCATTCCTGATGTGGGACGAAAGATACCTGGATTTTTACTTCAATTTTTTTTTAGAATTTACATGCATATCACCATAATCCTATGTATTTACAGATCTAACACCAAAAAAGGACCTATATTTTAGAAATATTTACATATATACCACCAAATCCTATATATTTATATACTTGTATTTTTTTTTATAAGTGTACTATTCAAATAAATTTAAAAAAAAAGTAACATTTTTTAAATTCATATAATAATTAATATAAAAATGATATATATAAATATTTTTATTTAATTATTTTGAGCCAAACAAGCCTATACGCTCGTTCCTAAATCTAGCTCAAAAATTTATTTGTGTTCTTCTCGCTTGCTTAAAGAGCGAACTTTGATAATTTTGCCGAAAAACAGAGCCTTAAATCTATCCGAGCCTGGATTTTAATGGTGGGACATTAATTTTGGTTTATTTGAATGTTTTTGGTGCAAAAGATGTAATTATTAATGTTTGGGGGATAAGTATGTAGTCCCTATAAATCTGGGTGCTATGTTTTTAAATCTCCCTAAAATTTTTTTACTGATATGTCGTTTCAAATTAAATCCAATCAAGTATTGATCTTGATATACTTTTAGGCTGAAACTTTTTATAAGGGATCATTTGGCCGTGCGGCTCGCCTCTTTTCTGCCGTGGAGGATGTCGGTCGCTCGTTTGGCCGACAAACTTCAGAAGAAGCGCGTCTACCAGAACGGTGAAATTCACTATTTTCAAGATCATGAAATAAGACCCTCCTTTTCGGTGCTCTTATTCGCGTTCCTTCACTCTGGAGTTCTGACCAATGCCACGATGAATATTTTATTCCAACATCCATCACAATTTAGGGACCGTAGTTTTTTATTGGAGCTTTTGTAGCTTTAGCTTTTGAACAAAACTTTTTCGATGATAATGCCGGATAAAATGAGGCCTAAATTTATAATTGCATGAACTTTAATTTCCTCCAACTTATATTCAAATTGAACATTTGCATGTGATAAACCCAATGCCACAAACATTGATCAAATATGAGTCTAAAGAAGCTCAAGTAATTTGAGTATGATTGTAAGTTTTGGAATATCAATTAAATAGTCAAATGATTGTATGATCTTGCAATCATATCGTCAAATTGAGCATCTTGAGAAGAGAAAGTCAAACGTGCATTTATAATTTAGTTTCAGTGTAATATTTACCTTTTATCCAAGTTTTAATTAGTAGACTATAGGATATATATTAGACATATATTGATACCGGCGGCGGGTACCATAAAATCTTGATGAATTTAGCAATTACAAATCTTAAGTAAGGAATATTTACAAGCATACCACTCAATTTTTATGTATTTACATAATAACACCTGAACTTCAATATTTACATATATGTTAAAATTTACGGGTTCTGAATTTATTTTAATTTATTATTAATTCTTAAAATATCAATCTGAGATATATTTATAATTATTTCTCAAATATAGAAGACGATGATGTATAAATATTGGAATTATATATTTATATATTTTGTGTTAATTTTTTTTTTTTTTTGTTCTCGATATTTGAGATATTGAAAAGTTGTGCATATGAAGATGTACAGCGTTCACCCTCAAAAAGAAAGATATCTGAGCCCAAATGGGTCTCAGCCCAAATGGTTAAACTTTTGGGCCATTTCAATTATTTAAGCATATTAATAGCCCAACGAAACTTGTTAAGACTCGAGCTTGCCCAATTCAATCATATATCCCGTTATGGCAATCAACATTTGATTGCTGAAAGTTAAAGTTAAATTTTGAATATATATATATATAT
>JXCR01142949.1:306584-341402 GCA_002079205.1 Phalaenopsis hybrid cultivar | reverse complement strand
TTTTCATCAAGCTCCCCTGTTCCGAAGCACTGAGGACAGATAGCTAACTAGATAGTTGCGATTTTCCCAATGGTACTCTATCACCAAACAAAGTTGTCGAATGGCCTCTCTTTTCTCCTCATCTTTGTCTAGAACCAACCTTTCTTTCTCTTTCAGATTCTTTTCTGAGTCGGCAACCCTACGTTCCAGGATCCTTAGCTCTTTATCTTTCTCAGCTAAATGGGCTAAATTTTGACTTGCTTCATCCTTCAACTTCAATATGATTCCTTCCTTGTAGGTCAGCCCCACTGTTAAATCATGATTCTCATTTTCGAGCTTTTTCTTCTCAAGTATCACTATTTTTAGCGATGTCTTTAAGTTCTGTAGCTCAACTAGGCATTCAGCCAGACGTTTTTTAATCAGTCCCAAGTTCTCCTGTGAAATTGATTCCACTTCATGAAGCTCATTAAACAAAGTTCCCATACGAGCTTCTAGTGACAGTTTCATTTGCTTGAACTCATTATTTAACTCAGTAGAATTTCTTGACCATATCAAAACATATCTGTTAAGTAACCTAAGCTCTGCTTGCAATTCTGCAACCAGCTTATTGCAGTTCTCTTCCTTGTCCTTGTATTCAGTTTCGGTGATCTTAAGTTTCTGTTTTGACAAGCGAAGCTGGACTTCAAGCCTTTGGATCTCTTTCTCAGCATCTACTTTCCCTACTTCTGTGGATGATAGCTTTTCCAATAGTTCCCTGTGGTTTTCAACCAACTTATTGATATCATTTTTCTGCTCTGCACATNTAACTAACTTTAATTTAGCTTGATTTACAGGCTAATACGATCAAATGAATACAATTATAATTGATCAGATCATAAGTATTATTTCCTTTTATCTTACAATATTATCAAGCTAGTTTTTAAACGACCTGTTAAGGTTAGTCGTTGAGTAAAAAAGATTTAATTAAATAATTGTCATCATTTTATTGTCCATTTTGAAATGAAGTTTGATTTCATTATTTATAAGGAATCGGGCAAATACAAAGACAAAATAAGCAAAAGGGAAAGAGTGGAAGACCAAAGATTGGGGACGAGAAAGGTCAAGGAGAAGGCAAGATGCTCATGGACTTGAGTGGTGAGCTTGGCAAGGAAGATCCCAGCTGGGGTATGAAGCCCACAACAAGAAGAAAAGAAAACCTAGAGCTTAGCCTCATTTTATTTCCTTTCACTCAAAAGCAAGGAACTAAACCCTACATCTTTTTAAAAAATTGATTACTTGAACATAATGAGATGTAATATCTCAACCGATCCACTTCCTTAATTACAGAAATTGTTTAATCTTATATTATTGTTAAATCCGACATTGTCCTGTAAACCACGCACAAGGAATGGAGCGTAGGAGAGTGAAAGAGAGGGAGAGAAAAAAAGAGAGAGAGGAAGAAAGAGAGACTATAATAGTTTGAATAATCCATTAACCTTTCATTGTAGAAATGACCCTCTATTTATAGAAACAGGGGGTGTGAAGTATACAATTATTTGTTTACTCCAGTTTGAAATAAGGAAATAATAGAGCATTTTAGTCAAAAACAAATATATGAATAAATAAAATATAAAAGGATTTAATATTTGGTTGTCACATCCTTCAGTCATCTAAGGCGGAGGTTTTTGGTTGGTTCATCTTAGGGTCTTCGGTTGGTCGAACTATGGGCCTCCGATCGAACGAATCGAGGGTCCTTGATCAGTCATGCTGTGGATATTTAGTCAGTTAAACTGTGGTTCCTCGATCATCCAAGTTGTATGGACCTTTCGTCGACCAAACTATGAATCATCGATCGATCGGCTCTCATGTTTCAACTAGAATAACTGCTCCCTTTGAACAGAACTCCTGCTGCTAAGATGAGGCTAGATTGTCGGGCAGAGGGCACTTTACCGTAATTCGACAGGTAGCTCCACCTCTTTAATATGAAAGCTGCTAGGCAAGTTTGTGTTGGTGTAGCATCGAATGCTAGTAGCGTTGAAGGGCCTTGAGATTCTTTCTGGGACGTCTAGTGTAGCAATTTGAGGAGTACAGCAGTACAACAGCTCTCATTTCTGGGATGGGTATTCCCTGGTGCTTGTCCTAAGGGGTTATTGCTCAACAAGTCTTGTATACTTTTTAGGGAGACCATGTTTAGGCATCGAATTTCATGGGCTCACATTAATGTGACATTTGACTTCTGGTGGGCCATCTTTGACCAAGTTTGTCTTTTGGGCGATAAAATTTATCAGAGATTCATGTTAACATATCATGGGTGTACATATATAGTTCCTCGGATTCTATTACTTCTTGAAAGTCGTGTTGCAATAAGAACAAAAAAATTTAATATAAAAAGCACATTCATGTCAAAACCAATGCTTTAATAATAGAACTCCTTGAATTTCTGCATTCACAGCCTTCTATAAATAGGGCGCAAAGGGCGTCATAGTCATTTATATTTCCTGTGAGTGCATAGGTTCGACCGTCTAGGTCTGAGTGGCTGTAATGGTGAGTGGAAAAAAATCTCCGTCAGATGCCCCTCCTGAGGATGTGCTAAGGGGGTCCTTCAGAGGGAGTTGACCCGAAAGTGTGAAGAAGCCTGTGGAGGCAAGGTGGTCGGAGGAGAAGACCCGACACGGAAGAGTAAGACAAAAGAAGCAGTTCACTTCGAAGAAAAGACGGATGGTGAACTTCGACGAGGTAGGATCTTTTGACTCGTTCACTCCCCAGCCATAGGGAAGCAAGGAAGGGCTGCCCGTGGGTTTGCCAACTGCACCTTCGGTGGTGGCCCACGATTCCCAGCTGAGTAGCTCCTGAGCCCAGGGCAGCCTCGAAGTGAGGCTGTTGAAGTTCCCAAAGGGCAGACCCTTGCTCCACCACTGGGCCTGTGGCTCCGGAGTGGAACTTCAGGAGAGAGTCGGCTCGTGTTGCGTTTGACCCTAGTGAGTTTCCCTTCAATCAGATGGTTAGAATTGGACCGATACTTGGTTATGTAGAGAAGGTCCATTTTATTTACTTCTTTTTTTATGTTGATGTTTTTTTAATCCAATAGGTGAAACATACGTGGGTGTTGACTTGCCAATGGTAGGCATCGTCTGAGCTTTTGTCTCTGAGTCGACTGGGAGAAACCCAGTTCAGGCACATGGTTGAGCGACCAATGGTCATGGGACTGTTCCCTAGGGAGTTTTTGCAGGGTCTGGTGGTTCACCGTTGAAAGCAATGGTTAATAAGCTTGAGGAGAAGTTGGTGGTTCTGAGGGTTGAACACTCGGTCGAACTCGCGGCTTTGTGGGCAAAGATGGCCGACATTCGAGTGACTTCGACATTCCTCCAAGTCCATGCCTAAGCCAACAATGTGGAAAAATTTAGGTTTGGCAGTCCACTGTTATATCATAAGTTGGGTCGGTGGGGACTCCTCTTTCCTGAGGCGGCTGATGACCCACTTGTAAAATACTTTTTATTTGAATGAAATAAAAAATTTTTATCAGTGAAATAAATTTAAATTGTGTACATTTTTTCTTAGAAATTGTCTATTTGATGCTTTCTAGAACTGAGGCGCCGTTTTGAGTAGCACTTGAAGTCTTGCTGCCACTCTATATAAAAAATTATCAAGGAAAATTCGACGCATTTGAATCTTTCCAAACCCTTCGGTCGGTATTCCCTTCTGACTTCTTTGCAGTTCTACGTTGGTTTTCAGGAGATGGCAAATAAGTACTCCTCGAAGCGCTTTGCTTCGTTCGCAAAGACAGAGGTGTCGACTATTGGACCAACTGACGTTGCAGCTATCCATGACACTTATGTGTTCAACGTTAGTACCATAAGGGAGGTCGATCGCGATGTTCAAGCGACCGATTTGTATGATACTTATGATTTGTTACAAAAACCAGTTTCTCCTAGGGTTGTGGTTGTTTCTATGTACAGAACTGCGGCCGGTCCTCAACCATTATGGGGTAATTCCGTCCAAAATAAAGCCTAACTCCACCGTGACCATCTTGAATTATGGGTCTATTGCTGACGGATACAGATTTTGTGGTTGCATGAGTTATTTTCTTACATGTTCTCCTTCCAGGTGGAACCCGATGGCTATGTAGTCTTTGGGTTTACGAGGAAATTTCATCTGGTCGGCTTGGAAAATAAGATAAAAGATTGAAAACAGAGGTTCGTCATCGGGTCAGCACAAAAGTTTGGGGTGTTGAGTCAGCCGTCCGGAGGAATGTACAAGAAGGAAAGATCATTCTTCGTCCAGATCCGAAGCTTGGACTTAATAGTGGAGGGAAAAATCTTATTAGTTGTACGATACACCGATGAGACCATAGTTAATAAGTCTTGAATCCAAGGGAGTTCTGAAAGGAAATGAATACGGAGTTACAGGCAGCGTTTGATGCCATGGAGTAAAAGCGGCAGACAGATAGGCTCTCACAGTCGGAGGAAGAGAAGAGACCACGCTAGAAAGCAGATTGACCTACGAACGAGCCAAAGGAATTTGCTCATCTTGTGGATAGAAGGAAAGAGTAGAAGGCAACTACTAGATCTACAACCGAGATCTTGAATTCGAATTTACTACACTTTGTATTTGAAACTATAGTCGAAATTCAAAACGTTTCCACTAGCGATTTAGTACTGATCTAGCGAAAGTCGATCATGATAAACTTAGGCAAATGGTCCTGTGAAGAGGAAGAGGATGCTTGGGTCCCTAGCTACCCCAATCAGATGCCAAAGAGTTTTCAGGAGGGCCTTCTGACCGAGTGTCTGCCGGTCCTCGTCAGGTGCTTTCAAGCTTCACGGATGAAGATTATCTTCCCCTGCCTCCGGGGAATAAGATAGAGCGGGCGATTGGAGCCCTATGCAGGAGGAGCCGAATGTTTTTGTTATGAGGGACTTTAGATTTGCTCTTGTTGATATGTTGTTGAATTGGTACTTCAACAGCCCGGGCACGGACAAATATGCTACTACGATCGCCAATGTCTTATTGTCCAAAAAAAATTGAAAAACGTTTGGACAAATATGACCAATGGGAGGTCTGCCGCCTAGTTGACGATTCTAGTTGTTGGGGTTGGCCTCGTCCCACCACATAAAAGCCTAATATCTTGAGGTCAAGAAGTCAAAGACTGAGGTAGTGAAGTGAGTCAGGGTCGTGGAGACTCGGGTGTTGGAAGCTGAAGTAGAGGCCCACTTATCTAAGGTTGAGAAACGAGCGGATGAAGCAGAGGCCTTGTTGGCCGAGGCTGAGCGAGGTTTGAAAAATGCGTCGGAGTGGCTATGCATTATATTGGATGACAATGCAGAGCTAACAGAGAGGATTGCAACCATGAAAACCACTACAGAATTTACTTCGAGCTAGGTCAAGCATCTTTGGCTCGAAAGTGCGCTAGCAGTCAACCGGTTTGTACGGGAGCGTCAGGTGGACCTGAAGTACTCCGATATGGCAGAATTAGTCAAGCTTCATTCCTCCCCATTAGCCCCAACAAGAGACAACAAGTCCTCAGATGATCAGGCGGTGGAGGATGGCTATTCCAAAGGGTGATTTAGTCTTCAACCTATTTGCACTTTGAAGAAATCTATTTGGATTTTTTCATGTATACCTTTAATTGTAATGAAAGATAGAATTTGTTCAATGAACGATTATATAAATGAAATTCCATACGACTTTCCACCGATTTTTTGGACATGATTTTACCTTTGTTTATTTTACCATTTATCAATTGCAGTATATGTGTCGTTCGATCACCCCCGATTGGATAGTTTCTATTGCTCAAGAAGGGTTTGTCAATTGCCCCACCTAAGTCTTACATTATCCTTTGCCCCATTTGCTTGATTGGTCTGTCATAACTTCGAACTATGCACATGCAATTGGTTTGCCCCCCTTCACGGAGCTTGTCGCTACTGGATAGGGAACTGCCTCGAGCTTTATCTGATTCTAGTTGGGAGGGGTAGGTTTTATAATGCTCGAGCATTGAGGGTCGACTTTTGGACGTTTGGATGTCGGTCGGGCATTGTGCACTGCTAAAGGTCATCCTAAGTGTTTTCATTGATTTGACGGCTTGCGTAATCGATTAGAGGTAATGGTGTTTGGCATGCATCTTATACCTCCAGAACCTCAGTTACATGTCAAGATCTCTGCCTTAGATGGAATACCATCGAGGATCAATACTAGGGCAATCACAGTACTCTTTGTGGAGCTTATCGCTACTGGTTAAGAAACCATCTCTAAGATTTTCATCCAACATAAGTTGGGAGATTAATGGGGGAATTTCCTGTTGCGTTTGCTTAATCGAATCGATGCCCCACACCGGGGTAGTCACCGGGAATTGCTTCTGGGGTGATTTACGCGGTACCCTTTGTGGAGCTTATCACTACTAAATAGGAAGTTGCCTCCTGAGCTTTGTCTGATTCAAACTTGTGAAAAGGACACGTGAGCACCGTTGACCGATTTTTGGATTCGGCTGATCGGACGTCTTTATCATCATTGTCAGCTTCTTTAGGATCGAGTTCCCCAAGTATTGCCTGAATGTCAAAGTGCATAAGCTCCTCGAGCTCCCCGAGTATTATTTCGACAAGGGGTTGCATATTAAATTAGCAAATTCATATTTTTTGACTTTTGTAGTATACAAAATTATAAGGAAATGTAACAAAAAACTGCCTCTTTTTATTAAAATTTCATAGGGATAAACAATGAAGATTTCTAAGTATTTGAGGTCAACTTTGCTCCATGTTCAAGGGACTCCTTGGCTGGTATAGGTCTTCAATTATACGCCCCGAGACAGACCCTTTAGTCGACGATAAACTGTCCAATCAAGGTTTGATCGCGCTTGACGACCGACTGCCCACATCCAGCCAGATCGGCCTTCATCAAGAGATCTCCGAGCGCAAAGGTCTTCTCACAAACATGCTTGTTGTAGTAGTGCACGGTGCGTCTATTTACTTCCTCCTGACAGAGAGCTGAGTTATTATGAATTACCTCCACTATTTCCAACACGAGCGCGCTGCTCCATTGTCATTCACTTCCAGCCACTCTGTCAAGTAGTTGAAAGTTGAAGCGGTTACCATTCGTTAACTGTGGTGATTTTACTCTACGGCAACATAGCCTCCATTACGTGCAAAAGCATAATTGTTGTTTGCCCTATAGCGGTTGATGGCATTGTTCAGGTTGCCCAGAGGACAGACGACACAACATCAACCCATTTACCCTTGGCTGCTTCGACTTCCTTTCACAGCAAGTTTAAGATTATTTTGTTGACAGCTTGTGCCTATCCATTGGTCTGGGGGTCATGCATTGATGCAAATTTCATATTGATACCTTGGCTCTGGCAGAAGTCTTTCACTTCTTTGTCCGCAAATTGATTGTTATTGCCTGTGATGAGGGCGAGTCTATATTTGCATATAAGATCTGTCCAGATGAAGTTCTGTACAAACTTCATTGTTATGTGGGAGAGTGGCTTTGCATCAATCCACTTAGAGAAATGATTAACTATAACCAGAAGAAAATTGTATTAGCCCTTCGACAGCGGGAATAGCCCAAGGATGTAGATTCCCCAAATGGAAAAAGTTCAAGGACTGACGATCGACCGCAACCTTTGGGTCGGCAGGTATACTTGTGCGTACTTCTAACACTACTCAAATCTATTCGAGAATTCTTCTGCATCATTTAGGAGTGTTGGCAAGAAGTATCCTTATCGTTGAATCTTGTATATGAGAGTCTTTCCTCCATAATGCTTTCACATTCTCTCGAATGTATCTGCCATAAGAGATCTTCCTTTTCACTCTCACCTATGCTTCTCAAATAAAGAGAAGTAGTTGACTTCCAAAAAAGTTTTCCTTTAATCAATACTTAGTGGACAGCCTTACATTTGACCCTCTTTGGATCAGTGATTTTTTTTGTTATTTCGCTAGTTTTTTAGGAAGTGGGTGTAAGGATCCATTTAGCTTCTCACTCCTTCGATTTCCACCTCCATCACTTAGAGTTCTTCAATGGTTGATCGCATTAACTTCTAATGTGTGGCCCCGCTAAGCGAATGCACTCGAAGAGAAGACCAGCCACCTAATTGTACTCCATGGAGGTATGTTACATTTTGAAACCGAAAAACTTCGGCTTTATTGAGATACTTAGCCATCATGTCCCCTCTAACTTCAATGTCTACATTTAATTCTTTAACCACTTTCTGAGAGTTTAACTTCACGTGTAGGTGTCGAGCTCCCATATCGTAACCAAAGTGCAACTTGACAATCAAGGCTTTGTACTCCGCATGGTTATTGCTGACCTCAAACTCAATGACCACTGAATGATAGACGTGTTCTCCAGTCAGACTGCTCAGAGACAGTCTTATGCCTGCTCCCGCCTGATTGGAGGCTCCATCAACGTACAAGGTTCATGTCATTTGTTCGGCACAGGCTCCTTTGCTAGGCAAGCATGTTTCTAAGAAGTCCGCCAGAAAATTCGCTATTGTTTGCGCTTTAATGGTTGTCCAGGGGATGTAGGTAATGTCGAATTCACTCTGCTCCATCGCCCACTTATGAAGACGACCAAAGTGTTCGGTTGAGTGAGGACATATTTCAATGGATGATTGGTGACTAAATAAATGGGATGTGTTTGAGAGTATGGTTTGAGACTGCGAGCTGATATAATCAAAGAAAAAGTTAGCTTTTCTATAATCAGATACCTGAGTTTGGCATCTTGGAAGACCTTACTGGCGTATTAGACCGAAAATTATTTCCCTAACTCCTCACGAAATGACCCGACCCGTAATTACTTAGTTTTTTAAGCTTCGAAATATGGTAAAAAACGTGACCCAATTTATATTTAAGCGGCTAGTGTACAAAATAATATTTTATAAAATTTAGAATTTGATTTATATTTCACACACTAGGAGTTCTACGCAAGTATATATATCGTTTCAAGTAATATAGAATTTTCTTTTAAAACCCCAAGTATCAATCCAACAGAGAAGCGATGTAAGAAATCCCTTATGTCAATTCTAGTGTAGTGTTATCAGCCCTTAGTTTGGAATGTCGATTAAAGTGATTTTTCTAAAAACTACTTTTAAATAAAAATCTTAAATATAAAGATAACTTTTATGGATTTAAAGATAACTTTACTGGATAAATTGGTTTGGAGAATTTTGAGATATTAAAAACTACCCTTCTCGTGCAATGACCTAGATAATGTGTAGGAATGAATGCTTAAAATATAATGTTGTCAGTGACAAATAGGAGCATATCTATTCTTTAGCCTCCCGGTGCTAGCAAAGAACATTAGCTAATCTAGAGTTGTTCACCAGCTTGTGTAGTAGTGCTGAGTAGATTCTGACCTCTCGTTTCTTGATTACCCACCGTGCCATCTCTATATGGCCTATTAAGGACCCTTACGATCCAAGCTCTAAACCGAATTGATAAAAGAATCTAGTATATCACCCTAGAAACATCAATTTTATGTCTATCAAAACTTATCTCTCTATCTATTTGCACTCCCCTCAGGTGATCGTAATGACTCTGCCCAAGATGAAATGTGGTATTCAATAGTTGGGTGAAATCATAGCCCTCTCGGATCATTATGTTTCGCAACAGATTTTAACATTACAAGTGATCAGTTTGAAAAGTAAATTATGAGCCGGTGAAAATACCATCAAATTAATAAAATAATAGAATATCTAAAAAAATCTAGATTCCTAAACATGCATCTATTTCATTGCAAAAGACAAGTAAAATGAAGATAATGACATAAGCAGTAAAAAGATTGATAGAATTAAGTAATAAATTATATGCCAAGAAGGAACATGTCTACCTACCCTCTTTCGAGTGTATAGGTATGTTTAATAATATATTAGCTTTATGCAATTATCTGTCACCTAAAAGCATCTAATAAAAATAGATAATTATATTATATTTTCTTAAAAGTTGCATTGCCGCCTAAATTATTTTACTAGCTAATCGGTCAATGTGAGTGGACTCAAGTTGCGAGATCACCGCTCTCCCGAGTTTTAGTTTCAATTACAATAAATTTTAACATAACTTATTGTCACATAAATTATCTCAATGAAGCAAATGAGATATTACTCATCACATGAATATAAAAATAATTCTATCATAAAACAAATTTTCCTACACATGTCACTACTTCAAATTAAAAGAAAAGAGTAAAAAAAAACTACTTACGAAGCATGGATAAAACACAATAGGAAACCTTGTTTAAATCAAAGAAAATCCACTAGAAAGACTTTACAATAATTACAAATAAATGAATAACACAATATTTAGTTTTTCCCTCTGAAAAAAAGAAAAAAAATCCCTCCAACAAAGTCTCTTGTCGATCAATGCATCGCTCATAATTCCTTACTCATATCCCTCAAAATCCCTCACCAATCTCTCCAAAAAGTTGAGAAATCTATTAGACTCACGCCAACTCTCTCTCAATCTCACTAACCACTCTGAAAACACACACTAATTACTTCCTAATTACCACTTATGAGAGGAGTCAGCCCCCCTATTTAAAAAGAAACAAAAACCCCCATTTCTCCAAGATACACATCTTTTCATCCAAGAGTCACATTCTTTCATTCCAACAGACTATTCTCTTCATCCAAGAAACTTTCCAAGTGTCTAGATTCATTGAATCACTCCATGGGGCGTGCAAGTAGTCCAGAAGCTTACAGAACATCCTAGAATGGCCCAGAATCGACCAAAAATCGTCCAAAAACCGTTTGGGGCACTATAGCGCCTGCTTAAAGTCATGTATGGCATTGTACTGTCGCTATTGCGTCACCCGGCCCACAACTCCATTTTGCCCCATTTCGCCACGTTTCAGCTCCGTTGCACTCCAGATTGGTATACCTACAAAAAAGACATAAAGACAACCTTTCTTTAAAGTGTAATTTCATTAAAAAACATGTCATGAATATGATAAAGATTAAGCACAGAAAGATATCAAGATGTGTCTGGTCAGAATTTTCTTCCGTGCTCAATTTGGCTACAAATTATACCGTTTTTGCTTAAATTTCGCTAAAACTTTAATTCTTGTACCTGAAACCAAAAGCATGCAAAATAGTTTACTTTAAAGTATAATATCATCAAAAAAGTACATAAAATTAACATGAAATGCGCACTAAAAACAGGTAGATTTAAAAGTGGTCTCATTGGTCTCGAGACTCAGAGTGAAGCCGCATTTCTATGAACAATAATGTTATTGACACAGGAGCATTCCCCTCTGAACATGGAACATGAGCCGCACAGCTCCCCCAATTGTGGGAAATAGAGAGACAAGCCGAATCAATCCCGATTTCCTTTTTTATGTTTTCTTTTCATTTATTCTTTATTCATTTTTATTCATTCCCTATATATGTGTTGCATTAGGGTTTGGAAGTTGATTTTCAATGAATTTTGTATCTGAACAGCCACCGCCACCTCTTCTTCCCTTCGAGGGTTGTATCCTAGGATTCTAGATGGTGCTTTGACTGTATCATGGCTTCCAGGTGGTGTTAAACCTTTTCTAACTCCTCCGCATCCCTCCCATTTCACTGCCAAGCATTTCTCCTCGCTGTAAGCAGCGCCCACAGCAGCCCTTTCGTTGTTTTCCTACAGTTTCCACGTTGTCCAGCCCTTCTTCTCTCTGCCCTCACCTAGGACAGCCTTCCTTTGGTTGTTCGGTAGTCCACCTCACCCCCCATCACTGTTCCAGCCCTCCATCTTCATTGTCACTGCTATTCCAGCCCTTCCTATTCCTGCCATTATCCCGGACAACGGTACCACATTGATATCTATCACTTGTTGTTCGGAACCCGAGAAGACATTGCATTGTTATTTTCAGCTTTCCAACCAAATTATCCGCCATTCCATCACCTTACAAACCCTCGTTGATCATCACCACCGTCCTGAGATCCACACTAGTTTGATTATTTGTGTCTTCTCTATTGCTATTTCAGATACCCAGGTGTTATGTTTTTTATTCTCTCTTTAAAATGTGTTGTTTGTACAACATAATTACTTTTATGATAATATTTGGTCGTTCTATTGTGGTTTGGGTTAGCTCTGATATCATTTGATATCACAGCTATTCTAACCCCAGTCTTATCCTAGGATTACAAGCATCCATCCATGCCGAACCCTACATCCACTCAAAAATTTTCTTTCCCACCCTTGCAGTATTCATGTACAATGTATTCCACCTATTTAAACCCAAAAATCCCAACCACGCCACCAAAAAGACATTGTAGGAGACTTATTAAGTAAGAAATGCCACAATGCCGTTTATGAGAAATCTACAAGGAGATGTCTGAGAACCTTCTATAGACAATTTGTGACGGAAAATCCTCCAATTGAAACAGACGCTTACCCCTTTGAGAGGAGGCAACCGAGATGGGTACCCATAGCAGCAACGATGATTTGCTAGATAGAATGAATGGTGTGAATCTCTTCCACCATGTAGATTCCAAGAATGAAGAACCTCTACCCAGAAGATTTGACCTGAAATATCTAAGCAAGGATTTTGAAGTAATCATTGATTTCCTATATTTTAATGGTTACTTGGATTCAGAAGAGTTCATTGAGTGACTCAAGGCCATGAAACTTTTCTTTGAGTATCAGGAAGATCCACCGTACAAAATGATGAAATTCTCATCCAACAAGTTAAAAAAAGTGCATTATTTTTATGGTAAAATTTGAAGCACATACACCGACATGAGGGAAAAGACAAGTTTACTACCTACTTAAAGATGAAACGAGAGATGCAGCGCTAGTACCGACCAGTTCACTATAAACTGGATGTTCAGACCCCAACTTCAAAAATAGAGAGACAACATCACTAGGAGACCATCACATCTTACAGGTATGGTTCAATTTGAGGATCTTACAACCAAACTACAACCAAGAGAACATACAAACCCACCCCGCTTAAGGAGAAACTGATTTATAGTAGAAAACAGGTGGAGCAAACAAATATTCCAAAATATGTTCCAGCTAAAAAGGGTTTCAAGTGTCACAAATTTGAGCATATTGACTCAGATCACACAAACAGGGGAATAATTTATTTCATTGAGCAGTGTGTTGTTATGAAATGGGTAATGACACAGTAGACATTGAAGATGGTGATGACAAAATAAAGAATACCAGCTTTCAACTGAAGGAAAAAGATGCACGCAGTTCCAAGTGAGAGAGACTCTAACCGAGTTAATAGTAGTTGTCCAAGACGGCCTTGAGATTGAGGAGCCGTCACTAGAGACGTTATAACTCCCGATAAAAGAAATTCAAACTTTACAGAAATATAGACTCCTTCCTAAGTTATTGAAGGATGTCTAGCAAGTCAGAAATGAGGCCTTTTGTGCTACTTCTAGAAAATTATATGGAGTTATTTGGATATTAAATATAGTTCAATAGTGTACCCACAAATAGATGGTCAGATAGAAGGTGTAAAATATAGCTTTGAAAATTGTCTTAAGAGATTGGTGATGAAGAAAATTCTTCAATGAGATTCAAATTCTACTAGAAAAGAGGACATTTCTAAGTGGTTATTAGTGAGTAGTGCAACCTGCCATAGATTTCATCCTAGAATTAATTTCTTCTCACATACTTATTAATCAGATACGTCCAGCGGAGCACAAGAAGTAGGAGGTACAATTTAAAGATATAGTGGCTCGAGACCTGATTCATGAAAATACTCGTTTACCTACAATGCTAGCTCAGATTATAATAAAAGAGGATCAAAACTTAGTCTACCAGGATTGCTTTGAAATGATAACGCCTACATGATTAATTGACCAGAAGATTGCATTCACTCCACCTTCAACTTGTTCAACTTGATTCGATACTACAACGAAACATAAGCTTTGATAGAAGAGGTCGAAGCTACCATAACCCGAGTAGACTGTTGTCAGAGAACTCCGCTCCAGATGTGGGACGCGAGCTGCATAGCTCCCGTGATCACAAGAGAAAGGGAGATGTAATTAATCAATCCTAATTTCATTTTTATGATTTATTTCCTATTATCCTTCATTCATTTTTAATATTTTCCTATATATGTGTTGCATTGTGGTTTGGGAGTCATTTTTTCATGTGTTTTGTATCAAGATAGTCGTCGGTATCTCCTCTTCCCTTCGAAGATTGTATCCTAGGGTTTCGGGTGGTGCTTCGGCTGGATCTTTGCCTGCATGTAGTGTGTATCCTTCCATAACATCTCTGACTCCATACCGCTTCACCGCCACACATTCCTCGCTGCAGGCCTCCTCGACAACCGTCTTTTTATTGTTTTCCCACAATTTTATCACTGCCCAGCCCTTCTCCTTGCTACCCCCACCCAGGGAAACCTTCATTTGGTTGTCAAGTAGTCCACCACATCGCTCACACTGTTCTAGCCCTCCATTTTTGTTGTCATTGTTGTTCCAACCCTCCGCCTTTGTTGCCAACACCCAAGACAACTATACCACATTGATATCTATCGCCTACTTGCTATCTGGTACCCGGAAGCCATTGCATTACTATTTTCATCTTTCCAACCACCTCGCCCACCATCCCACCACCTTCCAAACCCTCGCCGATCGCCACCACCAAGTCGAGATCCACCCTAATTTGAGGGTGTGTCATGTCTGTTGCTATTTCAGATTTGCAAGTGTCATGTTGTTGTATTTTTCCTTTCAAGTATGTTGGTTGTAATCGCCAATTTGTTGTCAGTAATAATATTTGTTTTTCCTATTATGTTTTGAGTCAACTCCGGTTTTTAGATTAATAAAATTATGGAGGGAATTAGATGGCACTATATTAATGACAGGCTTAGATATTATAATTTATTCCACAAAGAAACAAACTCGAGCATGCTAAAGATCATAGATTATTGATTAAAATCTAGAATTAGGCAATATATTGCACGCTCAAAATCTAATATGCACATAACTAAATTTAGAATTAAGACATTTAGTCGAAGCTTACTATTTTCTATAATATACAAAACCATGAAGAAAAGTAATAATTTAGAGAATATTACCCTTGAGTATAACATAAAGATTGATTAAGATAATCAAAGTCAAGCTAATCAAATAGGAAGAAAAGAAATTATATATTATGAATGATGTTTTTATATTGCATGTTAATTCCAAAAAATGTGTTTAAGGAATACAAAATACTTTATACAAGTTAATTATATTTTACAAAAGTTTTAAGGTTAAGAAACATTTGGTGTAAGGGTAATATAACCAAGCAAATTACCATGCATATTCTCGTTCTGTTATTAAATTAATAATAAGTAAAATCCCAATACTTATGTTAAGAACTAATAAAAAGTTGAAAGGTTATATTAAGTGGAGGCAGCCTTATAATTATACTAAGCTTCATGGTTATATTAGATTCTAAGATGTATATCTGTAATAAGTGCACGCCTAATCATGCAAACGAATTTATGACATCGAGAAGTACGGCTTAAAACTCTCTAAATAAGAAGATCATCCACTAACCAGGATATATATAGAGGTATATACGAACTGTATATATAGACTGGTTACCAGATTTATGAAGCTTGACAGTATATTGTTAGATGATTTCATTTCAAACCTGAAAATTATGCTATACATAGATATTGGCATTATATTATTTAATGTAGAATTCATAAAAGTTGACATTAATGCCATTAGGATTAAAGTCGAACAAGTTTTTCAGAAGCAATTGAGGTGGGTCATCATATTATTAACTAAATGAGAAGGGCTTCCATGCATGTACTGGCCTTTGAATTAAAGCACTTGTTAATAATTGAATTCATGATTTAATGTTTGAACAATTAACCTTTCAAGCCTTTTAAGTCGTTCCAAACATGATATCCTAGTGTTATTGCACAAGATATGAAATGAAACATATTGAGATAGTTATAAATGAATCATGCTTGTAGATTACATATAAGCAAGATATACATGCCTGTACATTGAAACTCATCGATCATGCTATGATGGAATATGAAAGCATGATACGAATAGAATATGTTTTA
This sequence comes from Phalaenopsis hybrid cultivar, assembly GCA_002079205.1. Classification (NCBI taxonomy): domain Eukaryota; kingdom Viridiplantae; phylum Streptophyta; class Magnoliopsida; order Asparagales; family Orchidaceae; genus Phalaenopsis; species Phalaenopsis hybrid cultivar. The sequence goes on along the minus strand of JXCR01142949.1, from coordinate 325,457 downwards.
TGATATTCAGGATCGATTACACAATTGGCATGCATAAATGATAGGACTAGCTCTAGAAAACATTATATGAAAGTGTTGAACCAAAATCTGTCCTTTTGACCATGCCCAAGGAAAAGAGCCGGATTCCGAAGGAAGGAGAAAGAATGCGAGAGAGAGAGAGAGAGAGAGAGTTGCCCCGTGGGGGCAAAGAGAGGTGTTCCTGGGCCCTTTGGCCCCTTTTATTACACATAACTTGAAAGTTATAAGTGGGAAATAAAGGAGAAAGATCTCCCTACATGAGGGGTGAAAGAGAACCCTAGGCACCCCTTTCACAGGCCAGGAGGTCCCCTACTTACAGCGAAATAAAGAGGGGAAAAGGTGATTTCATTTATGCCCCTGTTTAAAAGGGAGCAGTAAGGGATATTTCAGTCATTTTATTATTTTGAAGCGTTGGAGTACGTCGACAATGGCTGGTTGATTGCTGGGGGTGGCCGGTCAAGGTGGCTAGTTGGAGCTGGGTGGCCAACCCGAGGAGATGGCGGCCCACCTGAGGGGAATCTCTGCTCGCACGACTCTGATGACGGCTTATCCTTGCTCGGCGAGGTGGCATTTTCCGCCTATACATAAAGCACCCGAGTTTTTTACTTCTTAGAAATAAAGTTGTAATAAAAATGAAAAATTCATAAGTATAGAAAAAACTAGTTCATAAGCTCTAGCTGGACTTATTTTATAACAGTCATTTCGTTGGCCTTTGATGAGTGGATTTTTTAGAAGATTATTGATTAAGTTTTTAGATTTTTAGATATGATACTCAGTGGATCGATTTTTGAGATGATTATTTATTCGCTCATCCTAGAGGAGAAGCTTTGTTTACTCGTCCCGTAGAAGAGGCTTTGTTAGCTTTCTTGAAGGAGAAGCTTTATTTGCTAGTTCCAGAGGAGAGGCTTTGTTCGCTTGTCCCAGAAAAAAAGCCTTTTTCACTCATCCCAGAGGAGAGTCTTGGAGAGAGAGAAAGTTATTTTATATTTCTTTTGGAATACTTTTTCGAAGGAAAGGTTAGCGAGAGAAGAAAGATGTCTTTTGTGGTTTTTTTTCTTAACTTTTATTTGTCTTTATTCTATCTCCATTTTTCTTTTCTTTCATTTATTTTTTCTCTTTCTTCCTTAATGAACAATGAATAAATAAAGTAAAGAGAGGAGGTGCTTAACTCCCCATTTTGTTCTTCTATACGGATCTTTTCCCTCTTGGAATGAAGAGTTCTTTTTCTTTTGTCTTTTCCTCTGTCTTTCATCTCCTTTATGTCTTGTCACCTTCTTAAATTATACTTTTGTCGTTTAACTTGTCACATCTTGTCTCTTTCTTATTTCCTATTCTTCTTCATTTGTTTCCTCTTCTTTTTCTTTTCACTTTTTTATTTTATTTTGATTTTTTGTTACTCTGCCATTTGATTTTCTCCAACCTCGCAGGCTTCTCATCTTGTTGGCGGCACGCTCCACAGTTATTGTACCTTTTAAGGTATTTAACCAAAATATGTCTTTTGAATCGTGCCCAAGGAAAAAAGTCGGATTTTGAGGGAAGGAGAAAGAAAGATAGAAAGAGGTGAAGTGTTGCCTCGAGGGGGGAAATGAGGGTCCTTTTATTCCACATAACTTAAAGGTTATAAGTGAGAAGAGAATGAGAGAGATCTCCATACATTAGGCATGAGAGAGAGCCTTAGAGACCCCTTATACATGCCAAGGAGTTTTCTATTTATAGAGAGAAAGAGAGAAGAATGTGGTTACAGCCCTAACAAAAGAGAAAGAGACTCCAAGCAGAATATGAAAATAGCAACATAACATAACATAGCCCTAATTCCTCCAAACAATAATAAAAAATACACTCATAAGGAAGAAAACAAGAAAGGAAGGTAGGGGAAGGGTAGGCAGCAGTGTCACCTCTCCCAAATAGCCGCTCAAACTAGTTGGGAATAGGTTTCTCCAGCCAGTCTGGCTCCCTAGCCCCGCATCTGTCTCCCGGGGATTAGGGGAGCTTCAACCTCGTTCGTGGAAGATTCTGGTTCATCGTCTGCAATCCTAGTAGCACCCGTATCCCACTAAAAGTTACACCCCCTCCAAGGCACTTGAGAGTCTACCCCCAACTTATGAACAAACATCCGCATCTGTCCAATCTTCTAAGAGTCTAATACTGAACTGAATTGAGTGCGTGTCTCACCTCTACTACTGAATACTCTCAAAGTCATCCAGGGGGGCTTAATCAGATCTGAAGTGGGGGTAACCTGAACCATTTTTCCTAATGTGGTGGTGGTGGTAAGGTATTGAGACCTTGACATTCTAAAATATCATTTGTCGTGTCTGTCCCATGTTTGGAGCTGGTTTCTCAGTTCTATTATGCTCTATCATCACCAAAATTGGTCTCATCGACGCTACTCTACTGGTAAGGACACCACCGAAGGAAGTAGGATGATGTGCTTCCAATACATAGTGAAAGCGTATATGCTTTTAAATCAATCATGTCGAGTCCTCCGATCAAGCTGACACGATTTTCCCAACAAAAAAATGATTGACATCTATAGGGACAATGTAGCACCACAATTGGTCCTGCAATTGGCCCCCAATCAAAAACTCCACTAAACATCTTCAGTCAATGCTGACCTGATTCTCTTTCTTCAGCCACACCATTGAATACAGCTAGGAATGCCTCTGAATCATGAGCTCAATTATCAAACATTTATGTAGATGCCAATTTCTTATTCTTCCCTCCATCGATGATTAGGTTGCATATCTTCTCATTCACAGTGCACCAGGTGTACAATATATTGTGATGAAGCAACTGCGAATCTCGCGTATTAATATTGGTCTGTAGGACACGTCGAACTACGAGCGCTTCTCAGTTATCTGGTGGAAAATGACACACCTCACTCTGGTCCTTAGTTGTCTCCTCGTTGCTAACTTCCTCCACGGTGCCTTGATCTGTGAGGGTGACTACTTGGCTCGCAGGACAGTTGGAGGCTATGTGGTCGTGGTGAGACATCTGAAACACTTCCTGACCGGTACTGTATTGGAGGATCTACCTTTCTCTTATTTCTTCACTCTGATCCGGTTTGTGACTTCCTTATCCAGGCTTGCTAGTTCCTCGTAAGGTACCCTTGTTGGTCATGGTAGTTGTAGGTGATTGCTTGACTGAAGGTTGCTGCCTAAAGGACAAATGTTGCCTGCTCGGTTCTTGTTATCTTTCCACCTTCAAGGCTAGAGTCTAAACAACTCCAAGTGACGAAAAAGTCTGCAGCTGCATCATGTTGCTAACAAAAACCTACAGTCCCCCAGATAACAGGCTATGGTACGCTCCTCTGACTCGGCCAAATCACACCTCATCTGCAACTGATCAAACTGCTTTGTAAACACCTCTACTAATAGATTCCTACACTGCAGATTTGGGAGCCTCAGAAACATATCCTAATGATAATGGGTTGAAAGGTATTTCCTCTGCATCACTTTCTTCATCTTCTCACACCTGGTAATCTTATCGTCGTCTTCCCTTTTTTTTGTCTTTGTACTCTCTCCAACCACAAAGAGACACTTTTCTTAAACTTGATAGCAACTAATTTGACCCTCTATCCTCTAACACATCTTTATACTCGAAGATTAGTTCAACAAATTACAACCAATAAATAGTCTTCCTCCATCAAACTCTAACAAATCTACTTTAATGTCGAAGTCTCTGTGCCCTCCAAATGATATCTCCTCTCTAAAATTTTGCCTATGAAAATGATTCAGATACCTTTTTCTAGGTCTCCTCTCATACTAGATTTTGAAACTCTGTGATCTGTCTTCTTCATCATTGAAATTCTCCCTATGGAAGGGATTCAGATCTTCCTCTCTTTCTCTCACTCAACTTTCCTATTCTCGGTCAAGCGTAACATCTCACCAATCACTGCAAGCCTCAAAAAAAGGCGATGGAACTCTTACCGTATGGCATAGTTCGGGATTGGGACTTGTAGAATTGGAAAAAATATTTGGAGGTAGGAAAAAAAATTTTTGGTTTATGACGAATGCTAGGAAACCATAAGATAAGACTAAGATTAGGCTAGCTCTGATATCAAATGATACCAAAACTAATGCAGAAATTAGCTGAAACGAAAGCAAACTTTAAGCACTGAATTAGGGTTACAACACAACACAACACAGACTAGAAAGAACAATTCAACAAAAACAATATCCAACTAGGCCAAAAGAGATGATACGAGGGCGGTGGTGGTGTCAGCAAGACAATAAGGGGAAAAAGAAGGGTTGAAGGCTGTAGAGTATGTGGGAAAGTGGTTTAATGGACAATTTAAGGGATGGAAGATTGAGGTGGTAGTGAAGGCTGTAGGGTAGGATGTGGATGGGCTGCAAAACAAAGAAAGCTGTTGTACAAAGGTCAGTTGGGTGCAGGAGGAGACTGGCTTTGAAGACAGTCGACGGTAAAGGGATTTGGTCTGATGTTAGAAGGCTGGAGGGACGAGGAAGATTTTCGGCAGCTATGAGGGGTAAGGAGGAAGGGAGGGAGATTAAGAAGGATACAACACCACCTCAGCGCAGGAAACAACCGAAGCACCACTAATCGTGGAATATAGCACAAGCTGTGGTGAAGAGGACTCCAAGGAGAATCTGAAAACAATAACACAACATAATGATCCCGATTTTATATGACAATACGATGTATGCGGTTACAATCTTAAGTTTTACTTATAATTCTTATTTTGCGACAATGCCAAAAACTTGATCACCAACAACTAGACAAAAATTTGACTTCGAAGCAAATAAGGATACAAATATTTTATTTAAATATGAGATACTACGCAAATTCGTATCGTTATCAAGTAATATAGGACCTTTTGATTAAGTCCTGAATATCGAACCCACAAAGACAAAAGACAATATGCAACTAAGATCAGAAAAAATTAGATAACAAATTCTACTTAACAAAATATTTTTACTCAAGTTTTAGATGCTATAATAGGAATGAAAATTCGATTCTTTCTGAAATTTTTACTAAATGAGAGTAAAGTAAACAATTAGCTAAACTTAACTGGATATTTGTAAAATGAAGGCAATATAAATAAACTATTTTTTTCCTTATCATGAATCATTAATAAGTATTAGAATTCTGTTATGGAAGTATTCAAATTGTGTTGTGTCAAATAAGAGTAATAGTATTCTTTACCCTTACTAAAGATGCTATAAAGAACATTGGCTAATTTAAAGTTCTTAAAGACGGGTTAAGTAGGGAAGATAATAGCTCTCACCGTAGAGTTCCCTTTTTTTCTTCCACCTAAGGGCTAACATCTCGAATCAAGACCTAAAACTATAAATCAAATTGGGGGTTTTAGTCTGTCACTCTAAAGTCCTCTAATTATACACCCTTCAAACTTTATTTCTCTATTTATTAGCATTCAATCATATGAATTACATTCTCATCCATACAATCTCATGTGATTTTTACCATTAGTTGACTGAAACAATACCATCTCGGATCTTACATGTTCTCACAAAAGATATTAACAACTTAAATGGTCAAATGAAGAAGTAAATGAAGTACAAAGTTTAAAATCATCACAACTTAGTCCAACATTAAAGATTACTACTTCACACAACTTCCATTTAATACTTAATAACATATCACTTTAAGGAAAATGCTAAGGAAAAAGTACTCAAAATTCATGGAGAGAACAGAACCACACTTAAGTTTAAATATAGAAATCATGTAAATAAAAAAAAGTCTAAATTAAAACTTATCTCAAATCCTCTCCACCAAACTCTTGAAGTTCTTTTGAATCTCTTCCTTTCCTTACAATACAAACTATAACTTAAAATAAAAAGAAAAGGGGGCGGTGGCATGTGTAGAAGAGTCTCTCGAAAAGAAAAAAAGAGAGAGAGCGAGTTCTTCAATCCAAGTCTTCTTTTATAATTTTCCAAAAGATCACTTGGTGTCTCTTCAAAATGTCCACATTCAATGAATTTTTTTAAGAGTTGCCTCCTTTCAAAAGTCAATTGAATGTATTTTCGTGTTCATTAACTATTTCTCACGTTTTCACCAATGGTTGCTTCAAACACCTCTTCAAAAATTCTTCCAATTTCATTGAATCGTCGAGTAACTACTTTTGGCGCTTAAGCGCGAGGTACTTGGCGCTTAGGCCCTTCTCGGTTTTCGAGCGCGTAAACGCCAGTTCTGGGCATTTAGGCGCCACAGTTCTTTTGCACACCTTCATTCTTGCTCCAAATTTGATCTTTTTTCACTCCTTTCACAATTTTTCATCCATTAGATTGTAACGAAAAGAAAAATACAAAAATATCTTCCATTAGAACGCAATATCTCAAAAATTAATATAAAAATATGTACATAAAAACTATATATTTTAGGTGTATCTCATAACGTAACCCTAATTCCTCCAAAAAGCAATTAAAAAAACTATCATAAGGAAAAAATAAAAAAGAAAGGAAAGGGAAGGGTGAGAGACAGTATAGCCCCACCAAAATAGTTGCTCGACCCAATTGGGACCTAATCAGGGCTTAAGGGAAATGATAGAACTGATTCCTCTTGCCAGCCAGCTCAGCCAGTTGGCTCCTAGCCCCAATAGCTAAAGTGAAGGCTAAATTGTTAACATAATCTTGCCAGCAAGTTCAGTCAGTTGGCTCCCTAGCCCCAAAAGCTTTGAATAATCCATTGATATGATTGACGACCAGTTGAGAGTACGATTTAACAAGTAGGTGTTTTACACCTAGTCCAAATGCTAGCTACATCCAATGACAAGTGCTTCAAACTCTAATTTGTTGGTTGTTGCATCAAAATTAATTTGAATTGAGTGGTAGCGACTCCTGAAGGTTTCCGTAAATTCATACCAACTCATTTCCTTCGATTTCAGGATGCTTTGTCTACAAAAAGTCTCCATAGTTTCTCTTCATGAGTATTAATCTCTTTACTCATTAGTCCTGAAAAATTTGCCAAAAAGTTGATGACCGCTTGAGCTTTTATCATTGTCCACAGTATGAAAAAAAAATCAAATTAATTAGTTTTACTGACCACTTAATCAATCTTCTAGAGTGAAAACGTTTGGCTAATACTAATTTCAGCAGATGATCAGTTAAGGCATAAATACCATGAACATAGAAACAAGAAGGTAACTTATAGAGATGATTAATTTCGATGCAAGCTTCTCCATTATCATATATCTTTATTCAGCTTCACGTAAAACTTTCTCACATTTATAGTGAATCCCTTCATGTTCTCTTCACGAACTAAAACTGAGCTTATCACTTCTTTCCCAACTCCAAAGTGGATGAATACGTCATCTACTGCTCTTAGACTTTACAATAACGATGGAGATGACAACAAGATTTTTAGCTACTTGAAAGTTTGTTCGCACTCCTCTATTCGGACTAAGTGGCTAAAAATTTTCATGAGCTTGAAGAATGATGAGCATCGATCACCAAATTTAAAAATGAAATCTATTTTAAAAATATCCAATTTTTTTTAGTTTTAATGAAAAATTGAACAATCTTCTAGAGTAATCAAGTTTAGCTAATACCAATTTAAACAGAAGGTCGGCTATGACATAAAAAGTATGAACATAGAAATAAAAACGTAAGTTTCTTACGAATATGATTAACTTAAATGCAAGCTTCTCCATTATCATCCACGTAAGACTTTACTAACATAACATATATAGAGAATTGCTTCATGTTCACTTCACAACCTAAGACTCAGCTTATCACTTTTGTCCTTACTCCAAAGTAGACGAATAAATCCTCTCAAGCTCTTGGATTTTACAGTAACTAATGCGATCACAACAAATTTTTTAGCTGCTTTAATGCTTGTTTGCACTCGTTTCTCAAGACGAAGTGGCTGAAATTATTCATGATCTTGAAGAATAATGAGCATCGATCACCAGATTTAGATATGAATCTATTTAAAACCGCAATCCGCTTGGTCAGGGTCCACAAATCTTTGAGGTTCCTTAGAGGTGGCATATACAAGAAGGCTTTGACTTGCTCCGGATTTGTCTTTATTCCTTTGGGTACAGGTATATGATGGACTTTTTGATGTTGCCCCGAAGGTACACTTCAATAGATTATGTTTGAAGTTGAATCTTCTCATAATATTGAAGATTTCTCTCAAGTTTTGTACGTATTCCTCAGGCATTTTGCTCTTAATTAGGAGATCATCAATATTGACTTCAATGTTTCTTTTCTTTTTGATTGACAAAAAATTACATCCATTAGTCTCTCATAAATATCTCTGATATTTTTTAGGTTGAATAACATTATATTATAGCAATAAACCCCCTCTCTAGTATAGCAATTTCTTTTAAACAACGAGATGTATTTCAATTTGATGATAGTCTGAGAATGTGTCTAAGAAACTCATGATTAGGTATCCCACTGCTGAGTCGACCAATGGATCAACATGTGACAGGAGGCTACTGTCTTTAAAGCACGTCGACTTCAGATTAGTCAAGTCGACACAAATTCATCATTTGTTGTTAGCTTTTCAAACCATCATAATATTCACCAACCAATCAAGGTATTACACTTCTTTGATCAAATTTGCATCCATCAACTTTGACTTCCAGTCAAATAGATTCAGTTAAAGTGGTCGTTGCATCGCTCATCTTCTGCTTGATTGTCTTGGCGCCTAGATTGACGTTGAGTCTATCCCAAACTACATCAATGCTTGCTCTTGACATCTCATCTACAATCCAGGCGAACAGATCATGATGTTTTCTCAGGACTGCAACCAGTCAATTTCGATATTCCATACTGAAGCCAAAGCTAATTTGAAAGATTATGTCCATTTCTTCTTTGAAAATGAGCGCTCGCTCTATAGTCTTGGTGGCTTCCAAAATGCTAATTTTATTCATGTTGAGCTTGAGGACGTCTTCTTGCATGTTCTCCATAGCTCCTATGTAATAAGTTCGAGATTGTACTAAGTCTCCTGGGACGGCGATGATCTCTCCACCCAAAATTTTGACAACTATACGATAGGTGAAGGGAGCCTTAGAGGTGTCAAGTGTTGGCCTGCCAAAAATGGCATTATAGGTGGTCGGAGCACCCACCACAATGAAATTTGCCAAAGCAATGTAATGCTCATTGTAATACTTATCTCCTTCTCTTCAAGTTACTGATAGGGAGATTATTCCACAAGTCTTATTCCTTTCTCCAAAATCCACACAATGGATCTAAAGTAGGCGCTAGCTGAATGTTAATTATGTTTTTTTTTTTGTTTTTTTAAGATTCTTTTGAACAAACTCTTGACAAAACTTCCAGTATTCATCAGTATGTTTCCAATTTGATAATTTGCGATCACCACAATAATTACAATGGCCTCATTAAAGGGATTTATGCCGACAGGTAGATCGACGTCTGTAAAGGTAATGGGTGGATGGACTGGAATGGTTGACTGAGTAGAGTGATCAAATTGACTTCTCCCATCTTAAATCACTTCGGATTAGATAGTCATGAAGCCTTGGTTTATCACCTCCAAAGATGGTTGGTACTATGTCGGCTTTGCCTTGCCTCTGGGTGCTCACATCATGGGCAACAAATTCCTTCAACTTCACTGCTCGAATCAACTCCTCGATGAGGTTTCGAAGATGTCGACACTCTTCCATATCATGATCACGATCTCTGTGGCAAGCATAGTACTTGTCTGGATCATGCAAGTGGCTTCCTGCTCACACTGGCAAGGGCTTTCTGAAAAATTCTTTGTTCTGGATGGCTTCGACAATCTAAGCAATTAACACTCCAGTGGAATCACTTCCAATGGAGGAATCCTAAGATGGTAGGCGAACTTGTCTTTTGGAGATGTATTAAGATTCCCTCTAGGTGAATCTACCTCTTGGTTCATTGTAATCCGTAAGATGTAGTCTTCGAAGACTGCCTTCTAGCTACCTAACTCTAGACAAACTCGGCATGGTGCTATACTCTTGAGCTGAAATATGATTGTTATCAAATTCTAAAAACTCAGCTAGAGTTCTTAGCTTTATAAAATAAGGGTGTTTCTAAACGGTCCCTCATGCAAGTTTTATGCTACTGTTGCGTGGCATACACAAGATTTTAAGTCCCTGACAACGAGTATCTTCTGTTGAAACCTGGTGATAATGCTCCTCGAGCTCTCTGAAGACTCTTATCACATCATCAAAAAAGCTTGAATTTTTATGATTTTTGAGCGTTGACAAACTAGGCTACGAACATCCGTTTGGAGGTGATAACTCATGCAAGTTATTAAACCATTGTGAAGCAAATTACATCAACATGATAAAAAATAAACGGCACTTCAGGGCATCATCCATCATATTAGGCACACAATTTCCTCGAAAGAAGCTACATGATCAGCTGGATCTGATATTCCTTTATAAGTCTTCAATAATGGAATCATAAATTTCTTTGGTGCTTCGCATTTGTAATCTGTCTTGAAAATGCAATCTCAAACAGTTTCTGCGGCTTCTTTTGTCTTTTTCATCCACTTCCTTATCTAAAGAGTCAAAAAGCTCCTCTTTTGGAATGTACAACTTGTCATCTTCTTCCTCCAGCCTTGAAGGAGCTCTTCTTGACCTCATCTTTGATATCTCCCGCCTATGAACCACTGATCCTGATGACCCTGTATGCATCCTAGCAAGAGTTATGGAATGAGTTATGGAGGATTCTTGCCTTGCTTCTTGTGTCCACTTTTAGCTCATTGATTCATTGCATTATGAACTCTCTGGTACAATCAATCTTTCTTCTTCATTCTCCCTCGTGTTGAAGATCTCATCGCCAGATTTCAATATGAACTTCACGCTCATCGCACATTTCAAGATATTGGATTCTTTTAGAACGTCGGGCCCATATCATTTGTGGGCTCACACAACCCAGAGAAGCCATCTGAAGGGAGAAATGAAGATGGATGTATATGTGCTCTCCAAGCCTTAGCTCTTGGTTCCTTGCGAGAGAGATGGAAGGAGAAGATAGGTTTTAGGGGTTCGCCCATGTCCCCACTAAAGGTGGGAGAGCTCATCTATTAATATGACATAGTTAACTTTCTACCCCAACAGGACTACAAAAAAAGAAAAGAACAATATAAAATTTTAGAGAGTACAGTATTATGTTTATCGACAACATTCGAACAAAAGATGACGATATTGGTGTCAAGGGGCTCATAAATAGATATGCATGTATATATGTTCTTTAATGATGATCTTCACTTTGGTGGTTGGTTAATCCCAAGAAATACTAGCCGAGAGATCGGCAAGTCCCCTACACAAGTCATCCCGGTAGCTAAAACATGACAACTAACAAATCGGCAGATGAAGTTGAAAGTTCGCCTCGGCATGTAAGCTAGTGCATGACAACAAGCACATCAGCAGAAGAGGTTTGTAGGTTTCCTCGACAATCAACATGTGTTGACTGTTTTGAAGAATATGGGCATCCTAGGCCCACAATGTCAGTTAACATAGGTATTGGCTCATGAAAGCCATTTATTGGTATACAAAAAGAAAAGAGTGAGTGAAGATAAGAGAAAATCCTCATATATACATAATGATATTGAGGTCCCACAAAGGAATTAAGAAATTCGAAACCCTTTAAGAAAATTCCCAAATAAGCATCCATCAAAGTCATTTCATTGAATTTATAACTTTTATTTTTTGCATTTGAAAAGGCTTATTGTATCTTAGTTTGAGATTAATGAAACTTTCCCACATAAATTGTGCATATGAATGATGATTTTGAAATATGATGTACTCCTCGAGCTCTTTTGCAGTTGTGCTAGACAACAATTTTAACTATAACAAAAAAAAATATGATAATAATCATTAGCAATACCTGAAATGCTTGAATCATGCCTGAGAACAACTTTAATAATTATATGAATTTCCCTATAGTTGAGATTGATTGCAGGTACCAGAAATAATCAATTACTTTGTGATTATTCTATGTATCATTTGTTTACGTCTACTTAGATATCATTTTTGATACTTATAAGGAATATCCATGAATCTCAAAGATATGTGGAGTCATTATGATATGATGCATATTAAAAACATATTTTTTAACTTCATCCGTTGCTTCTATTCTCGTTAGGACTTCAATATATAAAGTTTGTAATAAAATCAATAGTTTTACTTATTCTCGCAATTGTTTTTGCATCCCACATTAAATTTCTACTTCTAGAGTTCTCTTGCTCCTCCCTTTATTTCTATAATAGAATGCCAACAAAAGATCATCGATGAAAAGGAGATCAAGAATAACATACCCAGCTCTACGAGTGATTTTGATTTTTCCCTTGAGTACAGCACAAAATTTTAGTATGGATAAAATCGGAGTTCTATTTACTAGATGAATTCAATCTAAATTTTAGAGAACTGAGACATCGAATTTTATAGGAAGAATGAAATAGTTTGCGAGGAGGATAAATCAATCCTTTTACAAGGAATTCAATGAAATACTGATGGAATTCAAGATTGATCAACCTTAACATTCTCCGAAGGCTTTAGATATACTAAGAGGAGGGGAGTGGTTTTCTTTGAAAATTGGCATTCCTTGGTTGGTCTAACAGTTTCTTTACCTTTCAAAAGTAAGGTCTCTTCAAGGAAATTTTTCTCATTCACCAGACCTTCTAAATCATAGAGTAAAGAGGGGTTGACATTTTGCAACAAGGGCTAGCAAAATAATTATTTCTTTGTAAGAGCTGGGAAGGGACGTAAAATCCTAGTTACTCCAGAACTTGCAAACATTGAGACATTCAAGTCATTTGGCCAGTCTAAAGAGATGGTAAAGATGCTTGTGCCTGAGATGAAAAACTGAGAATAATATAAAATCTAAAAGAAGTAGAAAACCCTATTTTGTGGTTTGAAACATCATCCAAGAATGATGGTGTAATGAACATCATTCTGAAGGTTAGACTGAAAAGAGAAAGATCCACCACCAAGCCTTCAATAGTCGTACCTTGAGTATCAAAGCAGTCACCAAGTAAAAGAAAATTCAAAAGAAAAATAAGTCTAAGGCATCACCATTGATGCTGCTCGATGGGTTATTCACCTAGCAGAGAAAGCAGGGCTTTGATATTCAACAATGAGGGATTTAAAGGGAGAAAGGGAATTGAAAGAGAACAAATCCCACCTGAAGCTCATGCACCTACCAAAAATTCTAAGTATAAAGCATATATGTCCTTCACCACCACCAAAAAGGCTAAGACTGAGAATTTCTTAATGATAGGTAGCTAAGAAGTTTCAATTAAAGTCTTCAGCTGACCAAGCAATACCTAAATGAATGAATCTAAATCGAAAGATAAGACCTAAATTTCCTACCTCTGATTTTTATTTCAATGAATATAGGTTAAACAAATATGCTACAATTATAACAGAAAATGCAAAGTTCTCAATTGACGTTGCCTTGCTTAAGGGTAATCAATGTAGCATGTCTAAGCACGAAAATCTATGCTGATTGTTTCTTTTATTAACTTTAGTTCAGGCTAACAAATCATACGGAGAGAAAGATCAATGTCTAAGAATGAAGATACCGGGGATATCCATCAAGGAAAAAGGCTGCCGAGTCAATGGGTGCTGATAATGAAGCTGTCACTTGAAAAACTCCTGACCAACTGCAAAGTGTGAAAATTTTGACAGAGAGAGATCATTTCTTTTATCTTCGATCCAATCAAGCCTTTTTTAAAACTGATTCTTGAGTCGCTGCAGTAAAAGACCACATGGAGTGAAACAAGGTGTAATCTCGATTCAGTTAATGATGTGTTATGTGATCCTTCACGTAAACAGGTGAAACTTCCGCCTTTCTGTGATTCTGCATGATCACGGAACATCCTGCGATTGCGGGATGTCATTTCGCTCATGGTACATCCCCGTTATAAATTTTAGCAAAATTTCTTACACTTTAATTTTTTTCCTATGTTTCTATTTCAAATTAGGCTATTTTTTATTAGAAAATTATTATCGTGTATTTTTTTATTTTTTGGGCGGACTTTTAGCTATTGTTATTACATTTGAAGTGTTTTATCATCCTCCTTTTGCAAATTATGTGCTTGTATTTTGCTCAGAAACAAGCGGCGGATCTCCCTCCCCATTCGTGCCTCGTTGTTTCACCATTGACCAGCTGTTTTCAGTCGGACAGCCATCTAACTTGCCGCCTATTACAGTTTGACAGCAGAAAACGGCTGATTTCCGCTTCTGGTTCGCTGTCCAGCTGCGATTCAAGCCAGATTTCAGCCGCCGTCATTCCTCCCTCTTCCTTTACCCCTCATATAAGTTACCTGGCCCTTTATTATGTTCCTCGCACCTTCTTGAAGCTTTAGAATTGTCACATATANCGCCATTCGTGCCTCGTTGTTTCACCATTGACCAGCTGTTTTCAGTCGGACAGCCATCTAACTTGCCGCCTACTACAGTTTGACAGCAGAAAACTGCTGATTTCCGCTTCTGGTTCGATGTCCAGCTGCGATTCAAGCCAGATTTCAGCCGCCGTCATTCCTCCCTCTTCATTTACCCCTCATATAAGTTACCTGACCCTTTATTATGTTCCTTGCACCTTCTTGAAGCTTTAGAATTGTCACATATGATATCAGAGCCCAACAAATCCTAAAATTTTAGGGATTTGGCTTCCTTGCCCCAAATCAAAATTACTAAGAGCCTAAAGTAATACCCCTAGCATACCCTAATCAATACTACCTCAATTCCCAACACTAATCCTAAATTTTTAAATTCAACATTCCTATCTCCAAAATAAATCCACCCCAACAACTAGTATCAAAACATATGTACCCGGACAATCTTTGATTAGAAATCATGCATCCGCTGAAACCCTCACCAAAAGAAAATGGCACCATGTGGCCAAAGCAAAACCCTCACAAGAAGTTCAGAAGATGACTATAGAGGATATGCAATGACAAATCCTCCAATTGCAAGTCTCGCGGCCATTGAGAGGAGACAACTCGTAGTGGTCATCCATAGTCACAACAATAACTCGTCAGATCAAGAGAAGAAAGTAAATCCCTTCCACCAAAAAAATTTCAGTGGCAAATAACCAATACTCTCACGATATGGAATTTCAACGAAATCAAAATTTTAAAGAGAAGATTGACTTACCATATTTTGACAGTCGTTTGGAACCAGACGAGTTGATTGTATGAGTACAAATAGTGGAACAGGTCTTTGCATGCAAAAACGTTCCACCTTGCAAAAGGGCAGTAAGCCGTCATTAAGTTAAGAAAGAGTGCATCTTTATGGTTGAAAATTTTGAAGCGTCTCTGCCAACATAAGGAAAAAAATAAAATCATGACCAAGTCCAAGATGAAAAGGGAGATGCAGAGCAAATACCTTTAAAAAAATTATAAACATAATATGTTCTTGAGATTTCACCACTATAGCAAGATCTCTAAATAGAGGAGTTAGGCTTTGTTGATGTGTAAATTAATGGAGCCCGAGAAGAATATCGTAACGTTATATTTAGAAGGATTGAGATCATCTATTAACAATGTGATACATTCTATTGGACATTACAGAATATCCAGATCCTATCCTTGAAGGTGGAGCGACAACACAGTAATAACAGGTCTACACCACCCTTTAAACAAAGTTCAACCATCAAATCGAGCAGCAAGAAAACAATCAGTGGATCGTCCCCACTCGAAAAGAGACCAATCTAGTGGAGAAAAGATGTAGCTCATAAACACTCCCAAATTTACCCCAGCCAGAAAGTATTTCAAGTGCCATGACTTTGAGAAAGTTGTATCTGATTGTTAAAACAGGTGGATAATATCTTTCACCGAGCAAAGAGCAATGAAAATATATATACAATCATACAGGAGACACTTAAAAAAGGTGAGAAAGAAAATCAGGAATATCGAATTCCAGTTAAATAGAAAGAGATAATGAATATTCCTAAATAACGAGTTCTTCAGATTGAGGCTATAAAAGAGCAATAGTGGCTCCACCAACATCTTTCATATATGTTGCACTGTAGGGAAAGGTGTGCAACCTAAATATAGATGGAGGCAATTCTGAAAATTTGATATCTACTCAAATGATCGACAAGTTGAACTTGGCCAAACAGAAACACACACAATCTTATTCTCCTTCTACCTTGAAGAAAGATAATACAATCATAATTGACAGAAGGTGTCTCATAGAGTTTTTCATGAGAGACAAACTGTGTGATGAAAATTGAGTGATGTCGTGCCTATAGATTCATATTTTATTTTTTGGGTTGATCATGAAAGAATGACAAGAGGTACACTTTATAATGATTGCAAAAACACCTACTCATTTATCAAGGATGGCAAAAAGTATTATTTTGTCATTGAAGGAGTGGACAGTGATGGGTATTCAAACCAAAACATGAATATTGGTGCCATATGCCACATTTCTATAAATTATGCGAGAGACTCTAGTGAAATTGAACTTGGTGATGCAAGAAAGCAACGTCATGGAAGAGCAGATATCTAAGTCAGTTCAACCCTTATTAATGGAGCTTCAGGATTCTCTAACATTCATTTTTGGCACCTATGTCGCCACTATTGAAAGCGATTCAATAGATCAATAATTCAAATGGAGATGTGAAATTTTGGAGCTATTTCAAAAAGATTATATGTAGTAAGCTAGGTATTAAGTTCTAGTTTGGTTCAACAACGCACTCACAACAAGATAACCAGACAAAAGTGGTGAATTGTAGCTTTGGAAATCTACTTACATCTGACAGTTGGATCCGAGCGTTTATAGAGAAGAAAAAGAAGTCTCTCCTATATAGGAAGAGTGACGTGAGACGCAATCCCTCCTGCTAATGCTGAACTTCATCGTTTCTACAATTTTGCATGATGTTGTTTCACCAAGTATACATTCTTGCTTTTAATTTTAGCAAAATTTCTAACCTTTATTTTCTTTTCCTATTTCCCTATTTTAATTAGTTTATTTTCTATAAGAAAACTATGTGTGTTTTTTGTTGTTTGGAAGGACTATTAGCAATTGTTGTTATGTTTGGAGACTTGTTCTTTATTTTCTGCTCCTTGGAGTTATATCCTCTTACTTTTGGAAGTGGTGTGTCTGTATCTTGTTCAGGAGCACGTGGTGGATCCCCCTCGCGATGCGCATCTTACTGTTTTATCATTGACCCACTGTTTAATTTGCTGCATATTGTTGTTTTACAGCTGTTTGACAGCAGAAAACTGTTGTTTTCCGCTTCCAGTTTGTTGTCCCACCGTTCATGCCTGTTTTCAGCCGCCAACATTCACCCCACTTTCCGTAACCCTCTTACAGCTTACCTATGGCTTTATTGTGTTTCTCACACTTCTAGGAGCCCTAGAACGGTCTATGTTAATGAACTAAGCTCATCAAGCAAATAAGACAGATTAGAAGTTCCTTTATTTTTCAGCCTATATGGTAGAATGTTCCATTTCCGAACTTTCTTTTTAATTTACATGATTACCTAATAATTTTTAACTTGACATAATAATTTAATCATTGCAAATAACGTTTTTCATTCATTAGCATATTTGACCTGCCAAAAAGTACTACATTCATTAACCAATTAGAAATTTTACTTTTCGAGGTAAACTTATAAGCATCATTGTTAAATACGTTGAACCATAAAAAAAAGATTCTCTCTCCCACCATAATTATTCTTCAAATAAATGGGTTCCTCGTTATAATTGAAAAATACTTCAAGCTCACTTGCATGAACTCGCTTAGTTTATAATGTGATAATTTGTGTTTGAAAGACATAAATATCATCACACAGATGATTTTTTAATTCAATAATTTAACCAATAAATTTGCAAAGTTGTTAAATTTCATTTCTAACATGATCCTTACATGATCAGTGAAATAACCCTATAATTAGCCTCGTTTCGAAATGAAATTTTGATACAACTAAAGCATTGATAATAATACTTCGATTCAAGATGACTTCGTACGAGGATTTCCCCTTATGACTAGTATGAAGTATGCTATATTTTCATGCAAAGAATATAGATGATTCATATATCAGTTAATTCAATGGTATCTTTTAAATATAAAGAAGCCTTTCTTAAAATTTAAAACTAATCGCCGTAGAAAAACGGTTAAGAATATGTATACTAGAGTTATTATGTTTGAACGGAAAAAAGGAATGACCAAGTATTTTCCTATTTCAACTGGATTACATCAGGGGTCANAGCTGCGATTCAAGCCAGATTTCAGCCGCCGTCATTCCTCCCTCTTCCTTTACCCCTCATATAAGTTACCTGACCCTTTATTATGTTCCTCGCACCTTCTTGAAGCTTTAGAATTGTCACATATGATATCAGAGCCCAACAAATCCTAAAATTATAGGGATTTGGCTTCCTTGCCCCAAATCAAAATTACTTAGAGCCTAAAGTAATACCCCTAGCATACCCTAATCAATCCTACCTCAATTCCCAACACTAATCCTAAATTTTTAAATTCGACATTCCTATCTCCAGAAAAAATCCACCCCAACAACTAGTATCAAAACATATACACCCGGACAACNAAAGTAATACCCCTAGCATACCCTAATCAATCCTACCTCAATTCCCAACACTAATCCTAAATTTTTAAATTCAACATTCCTATCTCCAGAAAAAATCCACCCCAACAACAAGTATCAAAACATATACACCCGGACAATCTTTGATTAGAAATCATGCATCCGCTGAAACCCTCAACAAAAGAAAATGACACCATGCGGCCAAAGCAAACCCCTCAACAAGAAGTTCAGGAGATGACTATAGAGGATATGCAATGACAAATCCTCCAATTGCAACAAAGACTTGCAGCCATTGAGAGGAGACAACTCGTAGTGGTCATCCATAGTCACAACAATAACTCGTCAGATCAAGAGAAGAAAGTAAATCCCTTCCAGCAAAAAATTTTCA
>JXCR01142949.1:269385-306435 GCA_002079205.1 Phalaenopsis hybrid cultivar | reverse complement strand
GACTATTAGCAATTGTTGTTATGTTTGGAGACTTGTTCTTTATTTTCTGCTCCTTGGAGTTATATCCTCTTACTTTTGGAAGTGGTGTGTCTGTATCTTGTTCAGGAGCACGTGGTGGATCCCCCTCGCGATGCGCATCTTACTGTTTTATCATTGACCCACTGTTTAATTTGCTGCATATTGTTGTTTTACAGCTGTTTGACAGCAGAAAACTGTTGTTTTCCGCTTCCAGTTTGTTGTCCCACCGTTCATGCCTGTTTTCAGCCGCCAACATTCACCCCACTTTCCGTAACCCTCTTACAGCTTACCTATGGCTTTATTGTGTTTCTCACACTTCTAGGAGCCCTAGAACGGTCTATGTTAATGAACTAAGCTCATCAAGCAAATAAGACAGATTAGAAGTTCCTTTATTTTTCAGCCTATATGGTAGAATGTTCCATTTCCGAACTTTCTTTTTAATTTACATGATTACCTAATAATTTTTAACTTGACATAATAATTTAATCATTGCAAATAACGTTTTTCATTCATTAGCATATTTGACCTGCCAAAAAGTACTACATTCATTAACCAATTAGAAATTTTACTTTTCGAGGTAAACTTATAAGCATCATTGTTAAATACGTTGAACCATAAAAAAAAGATTCTCTCTCCCACCATAATTATTCTTCAAATAAATGGGTTCCTCGTTATAATTGAAAAATACTTCAAGCTCACTTGCATGAACTCGCTTAGTTTATAATGTGATAATTTGTGTTTGAAAGACATAAATATCATCACACAGATGATTTTTTAATTCAATAATTTAACCAATAAATTTGCAAAGTTGTTAAATTTCATTTCTAACATGATCCTTACATGATCAGTGAAATAACCCTATAATTAGCCTCGTTTCGAAATGAAATTTTGATACAACTAAAGCATTGATAATAATACTTCGATTCAAGATGACTTCGTACGAGGATTTCCCCTTATGACTAGTATGAAGTATGCTATATTTTCATGCAAAGAATATAGATGATTCATATATCAGTTAATTCAATGGTATCTTTTAAATATAAAGAAGCCTTTCTTAAAATTTAAAACTAATCGCCGTAGAAAAACGGTTAAGAATATGTATACTAGAGTTATTATGTTTGAACGGAAAAAAGGAATGACCAAGTATTTTCCTATTTCAACTGGATTACATCAGGGGTCAGCTTTAAGCCCATATCTTTTTCTTTAATTATGGATGCTCTTATTGGACATTTACAGGAGGATATTCCTTGGTGTATGATTTTCGCTAATGATGCCCTTCTTGTGGATAAGAGTGTAGAAAGAGGTCATGAAAAACTTGAATTATGGAGGCCTACATTAGAGTCTGAAGGTCTTCGTTTGAGTAAATCTAAAACAGAAAACATGAAATGTAATTTTAGTAGTAGTAGATCTAGTAACAAAGTTGTAATAATGGGTTATCAATTTATTAAAAGGAGTGAACATTTTAGATATCTCGGTATATTGTTCAAAGTGATAGTGATATAGATGTGGATGTTATTAGTAGAATTCAAGTTGGATGGTTGTGATATAGAAATACATCGGGCCTATCATGTGATAGAAAAGTATCGCTTAAAGGGATAAAGACTAGTTCTTGGTGTTGTCATCGTTGTTGTTGTCACCAGAGAAAAAACTAAATAATTTAGAATTTAAGGGAAAAATTAGAAACATAAAAAATAGCTACCACAAGTTTCATTTTTTATATGTCAGTAATTGATCACAATCAAGAATATTAAACGAGTAAATATAAAAAACTAACCATAAGATGGTGCTGATCAACCTGCAATATTCCAACATAATTCCAAAAGCCACAATATAGATCTTGTTACTGCATTTCCATGTCACGATGTGGCATGCTTGCAATCTATTCATGAATTATTTAATGAATATTTGCACTTTCAAACCTTTTCTCCAACAACCTCATTATCCATCCAATCTTTTCCTTCTTGCTAGACATTTAAATAAAGGGGGATTTTGTTCTTGAAGTTCTACTACATAAACGAGACTTTTAAAAGATATTGTTTATTGTCACGCTNGTAAATATAAAAAACTAACCATAAGATGGTGTTGATCAACCTGCAATATTCCAACATAATTCCAAAAGCAACAATATAGATCTTGTTACTGCATTTCCATGTCACGATGTGGCATGCTTGCAATCTATTTATGAATTATTTAATGATTATTTGCACTTTCAAACCTTTTCTCCAACAACTTCATTATCCATCCAATCTTTTCCTTCTTGCTAGACATTTAAAATAAAGGGGGATTTTGATCTTGAAGTTCTACTACATAAATGAGACTTTTAAAACATATTGTTTATTGTCACGCTTTATATTTATATATATATATATATATATAGAAATTTGAATGTGATGAAGATGAGACCAGTAGACACTACCGATACCAAATTTTGTGATTCCATACCAACAAACTCAGCAAGTTTTACAACATGCTCGGTTGCAGAATTCTCATGCTAGACAAGTACCTTTCCTGTCCTCCTCAATTTCTCCATGGGACTTGACAACAGAATTCAAAAGTTTTTGGAACTTCTGTTTTTTCTTCATATAAGAAATCTTGAATCCAGACAGCTAACTTTCTAATTTGCTTCTACTATCTCATTAATTAACGGAATTTTACCTGCAATATATAAAAGTTGAAAACATATGAATTTAATTGTGGACTAATATGGCTAGAAGAATAAATATGTTCTCAAATAGAAATTTTTTCAGTTATAGAATACAAGTAATTCAAGATGTATAACAGTATACAAATATTTTAATTTGGAATTACTATTGAAAATGCCATTTACAAGAAAGATAAATGCCCATTGAAGCCAATCACAATATAAAAAAGGCAGACTTCATCCAGCAGTAGTTAAAATCTCTCTAGAAGTTAATTAACTAGTACAATGCATGCTGCTTGTGCGCTAGTGTTGGGATGCCTTTGGCATCGCTAGTCAATTCAGTCACAACTAGACCACATTAACTTAATGGGAAACTGTCCTTAATGCTGCACGTGTTAGTAGGCCAAATGTATCATACATAGCGAAGGCTTAAACACCACTGCCAATCATATGCCCTTAGGAGAACAATAGTGCAGGAAGTAACAGGACTTCCTAGGACTACTCCGTCACAATCTTTAATTCTTGTTGGTACTGATTATTTCTTCAAGATGACATACTATTAAACGCAACAAAACTGTTTACACATTGAACACATTGTATTATAACGGCTATCCCTACCCCATTATTACTTATTATTTGATCTTATTTCCTAAAATGTGTATTTCCTCTTTTATTTTATTCTGTTTTAATTTCTTTCGTACTTATTTTATTTTATTTTTTATTACTTTCCATTATTATGCCTACTATAATTGGGTGTAAATACCCATTCTCCTATCAATGAAATTATGCTGGTCTACTCCAAATCTCAACATGGTATCAGAATGTAAACCTAGAACCAGCAGCCCCGAATCCTCTGCCGGTTCGAGCAGCTGCTGCCTCCACCTCCTGTTAGTCGGAGGCCTTCCTTGCCAAATCCAGCGAACTGCAGGAATTCCATAAGGATTTCTCCTGGCTCTGTCTGCAGGTTTCTCCCTATTATGTCCTAGAAGATCAGCGCCTGTCCACAAGATTCTGTTACTCTTCCTCCAGGGAGCAGAAGATCAGCCGCTCTTCATCCAGGGTCCAGTGAACAATACATATGCCACTAGATTTCTCCTGTTTGTCGTGATTCTACCAAAATTCAACAATGGCTCAAAACCGCATAAACATATATTTTGGCTCAGTCGAAATTATGATTAATTCTTTCAATAAATCACCCTCAAATGGCGTTTTTTACTCCACCGGAGGATCGATTCCAACCCCCGCTCCCTTGCAGACCGGAAAATCAAAAGCAAACATGAATTTCTAGATCACAACAGTTGAATGTCAGAAATTTCCTCAAATGGTCCCAAGCGGTGTCTTTATTCATCAAAGGACGTGGAAAGTTCGGTCATCTCATAGGTATGATTTGTGATCCTCCAACGGTCACCTCATAGCTTGGGAAGTGGAGAACTCCATGGTTGATCATCTCCATGGAGACTTCAACTGGTTGCTCGTACATGATGTTCCTCCCTTCTGCTAGTACTCTCTGGACGGTTGTCTGTGATACCTACTCAGATGTAGAAAATTCTGGCAAACTCTATGAGGTATCTAAGAAGACCTGGGAGTCAAATTAAGGGTCAAGGACAGTGACACAATATTATAATGATCTAGTTTCTTTATGAATGAAATGCAACCTGTACAACGAGTCTCTAGCCGACTTATCCCACTTGTAGAAGATCATGGAAAAGGATCGTATATTCCAATTTCTTGCCCGTCTTAATAAGGACCTTGACGAAGTTCAAAGCCGTATTCTTGGCTAGGTTTCACATCCTTCAGCTCGAGCTCCTTTTACCGAGATTCGTCGGGAAGAAAGTAGGAGACTTGTTATGCTCGAAACTTCCACGCCTTCAGCTGAGTAATCCACCTTGATCTCAAATAGTGCTCAACCCTCGCGCACCGATCATCCTACTTGTGTTTACTGTCACAAACCCAACCACGATCGGGTAACTGTTGAAAACTTCACGGTAAGTCAACATACAAACATTTAAGCAAATCCTCTGTTGTTAAGGGACTCACGGCGACGGCCGAACAAGGCATGGCTTAACTGATTCATACCCAAAACATCCTAGATTTCTCTAAATCCCTAAAACACAAGATAGAACAATTGATCAGGTTTCTTGGAGTCAATCAAGTCTCTGCGGGTCCATCGACCTACCATGTCCGACAAGGTACTCTTACTATGGCTCTCATAGTTTATTCCTACTCTAATTCATGGGTTATTTATTTAGGTGTTACGGATCACATGACTGGCTAATCTTAAGCTTTCTTGACTTACTACTCGTGATCTGGAAAAAATTTCGTCATAATTATCGATGGATCTTGTACCTCTATTTCTGGTAAAGGATCGATTATGCCAACGACCGATATAATTCTAGAGTCTATTTTACATGTTCCCCAATTACAATGTAATTTTTTATCAGTCAGCATGTTGACAAGTGATATCAATTGTGTGACTAATTTCTCTTTTGATGGTTGTGTTTTTCAGGATCATCAATCGGAGAGGATAATTGAAACTGCTAAGAAGGTAGTCGGAGTCTATTACTTCTAACAGAACAACACGGAGAGTGAAGACACGACACTCAAAATTAGTAACCTATCTCGAGTTATTGAAAGTCCTGTTATGTTATTACATTATCGTTCAGATCATCATAGTTTTTAATATTTAAAAAATTTGTAGTCTCTCATATTTCTAATAAAAATCTCTCTAATTTTAATTGTGAGAGATGTTAATTAGCCAAACATCATTGGGTCTTATACCCACCTCACACTTACACACATTTCGCTCATTTTTCCCTCATCACAGGGGAATATGGGGACCTTCTCGCACTTCCAGCTATACCAATAAACGGTGTTGCTTGACCTTAATTAATAACCACACTCGAATGACGTGGGCCTACATTTCAAAAGACAAATAGGAAGTCAATGTGACCTTTCAAAACTTCTATACATTTGTCTCACTCAATTCCAAACTCCTAATCAGGTCCTTCAGACTAACAAAGGTCGTGAGTTTTTCAACTCTATCCTGAATGAATTTTTGGTAAGTAAAGACATCCTCCACCAAAGTTCTTGCACAAACACTCCTCAACAAAATGGGGCAGCCGAGAAAAAAAATTCATCACATCCTTAACGTTGCTCGCTCCAAAATTTTTCAATCTAACGTACCGAAATATTTTTGGAACGATGTCATTTTAACTGTCATCTATCTCATAAATAGTGTCTCCTCAAAAAATTCATAAGTTTTGAATTCCCTTAGCCGTCGTGATGCCATGCTTCCCTGCTAATTGGGTCTTCTCCGCTTTAGATCCCAAAATTTTTGGATGCACTGCCTTTGTTCGGAACACCGTTTCTACTCAGAGCAAACTTGATCCCAGATCCATAAGATGTACTTCCTTGGTCACTCCGCAACTCAAATGGGGAATCGATGCCTTGATCCAACCAAAATTAAATTTGTGATTGCTAATGTCGCCTTTGTTGAAAATATTCCCAATTTTTCTAACTCGACCTCTAGTGAGGGGAAGCTTGAGTTCCGCGACATTGTCCCTTATCTTACTCCCTATGGATAGTCCCCTCATATTTCCCACCACTAGGAAGTCCTCTGTCCCGTTGAGCGCACCATCTCCTCCTCCCTCTATTCGTGTCTACACTCGGCACGCCCATCCTAATGCTCTTAGGAGCCTACTATCTACTTACAAAACCTTAACTCCACTCTGGGCGACATCCTTAGCACAACCACTCCTCCAAATGAGGCGAGTTCTCCAAGTTATGCAATCAAACATGCTCCCTCCATTTTATGACAAAATGTGTCTTTCCACATTTTCTCGCCGACCTACAAAGCATTTGGTATTGCCCTAACGGACTTTCAGATCCCTGCTACTATTGAGGTTTCTCTTGCAGATCCAACCGTGAAAACGGCAGTAATGGAGAAGAAAAATGTCCTTCAGTGGAACCATATGTGGGACATCGTAGACCTTCTTCGAGGTAAGAAAGTTCTAGGGTGCCGATGAACTTTTAGCACCAAGTTCAACTTTGACCGGTCTTTTGAACGCAACAAGACAAGATTGATCGCTAAAGAATACTCACAGACTTATGGAATTGACAATGATGAAACATTTGCTCAAATAGCTAAATTAAACACTATTCGTGTCCCGTTGTCGCTTTCAACTAATATGGATTGAACTTTATTCAAACTAGATATTAAGAATGCATTTCTGAATGTGACTTGACAGAAGAGGTGTACATGTCTCTCCCTCTAAGTTTTGATTCTACTGCCTCCAAGGACAAGTGTATAGAATACAAAAGTCCCGTTATGGGCTAAAGCAGTCCCCAAAACCAGGTTCAGCAAGTTCACAAAGGTAGTCATAGGCCCTTGTTTTACTCAAGCTCAGTCGGATCACACCCTCTTGTTCTGACACTCCTCCAATAGCCAGATAGCTATCCTTATTATCTATGTTGACGATATTATTCTTACAGATAATGATCTCCATGTATTGGAGTCCCTAAAAGAAGTTCTTGTTTCGTCCTTCGAGATGAAGGATTTGGGATCTCTTTGGTACTTCATTGGCATGGAAGTGACTCGGCCCTCTAGGGGAATTTGTCTGTCTTAGTGCAAATATGTGATTGATCTCCTGATAGAGAACAGTCTTCTACTGTGCAATCCTATTATTGTTCCTATAGATCTTAATGAAAAAATTGTTTGACATTCCCAACGCTATACATATCAACAAAACTCATTATCAGCGCCTTGTGTGAAAACTAACATATCTGGCTCATACTCTCCCCGACATATGCCACATAGTTGAAATAGTAAGTCAATTCATGCATGACCCCAACGAGCACCACCTCCAAGTTGTCCACTAAATTCTCCACTACTTGAAATGTACATCCGGCTCAGGTTTGTTCTTTTCCCGTTACACCTATTGGTCCATTATTGTTTTTACAGATGTTGATTGGGTCGGATCAGTTCATGATTGACATTCCACCTCTGGTATCGCTCATTTGCATGGGGCAATCTCGTCACGTGGAAGAAAAAAAAGCAGTTTGTGGTTGGCGAAGCAGTGCTGAAGCTAAATTCTGATCAATATCCTTAGGAATCTATAAAGTTCTCCGACTACGTATCATGCTCCGTGAACTCCATATGCCAACCTCTGTCATGCTGCAGCTATTTTGTGATAAGAATGTTGCAATCAGCATTGCTCACAACAAAGTCCAACATGATCATACCAAATATGTGGAGATCGACAGACACATCATTAAAAAAAAACTTGAGTCTGAAGAGATTTGCGTTCTATATGAAGCCTCCAGTGGTCAACTATCGGACATCTTCACCAAGAATCTACATCACACTTTGTTTGATGATTTCAAGTCTAAGTTGAACATAACTGACATCTATGCTTCAACTTAAGGGGAGTATTAGATTATAACGATTATCCTTACACGATTATTACTTATTAATTGATTTTATTCCCTAAATTATGTCTTTCCTCTTTTGTTTTATTTTGTTTTAATTTCTTTCCTAATTATTTATTCTGTCTTTTATTACTTTCAATTATTATGTCTATTTTAATTAAGTTTAAATACTCATCCTATCAATGAAATGATGCTGGTCTACTACAAAACTCAACATAACATTATGAAGATATTCTTCTGCGTGATTGTTAGGTTACTAGATTAGCATAAGGCCAATGTTATTTATAGATATGTTGAGTTGATGACTTATTTCTACAAAACAATATGGAAGAAACGAGCTCTACACTTCATGATTTACTAGAATCATTAACTAGAAAGAGTGAGAGCTACGACGGCTAATAATTGTAAAATGGCATCAGCCATGTCAAGAAATCCAACGTTAAGTTTTATTATGTTGCAGCACTTCTATGACTGTGAGCTAATTGGGAATTTGCATCAATAGGACAATTTTGAGACTTATCAATGAACAATTAACTCAAAAAATGAGAGCATGGTCCATTACAAATGACATTAACACAATACAACAATTGAAACATGGGAAATATACATCATGCAAAACAAAGTGCTTAACATGGGAGCCACCTTTGGAATTCATTTGGGACAAGTGCTATGTTGCGAGAGTACCCCCTTTGACTTTTAGAGCGAACATCTAAAAATCAATCTATTTGATGAATGAATATAAGTCGTATGAAAAGCAGATAATGAGGACAACATATACTTAATCAGGTATGATCACGAAAATTTATTAATATGGTGCATCAAAAAACCTTCAGGTTTAATACTTCAATTCTATCAGGAACATCATTATTAAGCATGAATGGGAGTCTAAGCTATTATACAATAATGGTATGGGTGACCCCTCTTAGATTTATTATTCATGATCAAAAGCATGGCTAGGCTCTAACAATTACATCAGCAAGTCAAAAATATTTTTCATGTGGTTATTAACCAAATAAACCAATAGATTTTAATCCTCTAAATTTATCGAAAATGTTCACACTAGCTACAACTCTGTCACTAGATCTACTACTACTAAAATTACGTTATTGAATGAATATAATTATGTTCTTTTACATCACTGATTGGTTTGATAACCTTTCTTCGCTTGGATTAGTTGTGAATCAATAAAAATTAAGATTTATAAACCTTAACAAATTTTTCACTCACAAAGATTTATCCTAGACTCATGTTTCTTTCAATTGCTCTTCAGTCTACTAATTTATTTGGGTATCCTATCATAATTTTCCATTAAAACTTACAATTTTAATTGTTGTCATTGTTACTTTCATCATTTTTAAGTAGCTTGTAGAGTTTATGATATGTATAACCAGAATCTTTTTCAGATTAACCTATGTAATCTATAGGACATGGTAAACAAAGCAAGATTGCATAGAGCCACACAAATATTGGGAAAAGTCAGTGTTTATGACAATGGTGAGTTATAACATTAAAGTCAACATGCATTTTTACCGAATTATAAAAATAAATTTAAACCTTTATTCTCCAAACCATTCAATTAAATGATTGATAATATTGAGAAATTCGCATAAATTACAAAATTGGCAACCAAATGGCGTTACTTATTAACCCATGGATTTGAGGATTAGCCGGATTACACAAATCAGGATTTCTTGAATTCTACTCAAAAATAAATAGCACCTTATTGTTAAATCAATTACATAATCAAAAATTCCATTAGGCTAATACCTTTTTGTAATACTATCCACAAAGCATATAATCAATCCTATCATTATCCTGGCAATGAATTTATGGTAGGATTTAGGCAAGATTTAAATTAAATCTTGCCTAGACAGTCATTTTAGACAAAATAAACCCCCAGATACCGTAAGTCTGGATTTCACAGATTTCAGTTGTAAAACCCAAATTTAGTAAATACTATCAATCAATGGATTTAACTCTGTGCGCTTCGGATTTATGGTGCGGCTTGATAACAACTATGTCAATAAGTTGCGATAAGACCATCTCTTCCTCCCAACGGTCTGCTTGTCGAGAGCGTCATCTACCGGGCACTTAGATTGTATATTCCAACCATCGATTGCCCTAACATGTCGATAACATTCTCACCTTCTTTTACTCAAGAGGTTTTCTCCAATATGCGTAGAATAAGGTACCTTTTTTTCAGTAAATTTTTTTCTTGCAATTTTGATTCTTCTTCATATGGTGAATATGAACCAAACCTATTTTCCCCATCGTGCGTTGTTTCCGATTTCCATGCTTGTTGTTGTTTGTTATCATCAGTTAGGTTAAAGTTTTTTAGAATGAAGGTAGTTTTTTTTTGTCTATTTTCTGAGACGGTGGGTACTTTTTGTTTTTCCATGGTGCATCTAATTTGCTTACATGAAGAAGAAGAGATTGTCTTCATTTGCAGATACCTAGGACCTAAGATTGGAATTACGATCAAGAAACTATATGAAATTAGGTTTAATTTTTTCTCCCTTTTGAGGGGCATCTGCATAATTTGTGGTTGGAACTAGGATTTCGTAGTTATTTGATTTCAGCTATAATTTTTCTTCATTTATGCGTGTATTTTGCATAAAATCTGTCATATAATGAAATAGCTATGAAATACAGTTGGTAATGTTAACCTATGGTTGTCATTTTTACTATTTGGTAGGATATAAGTTAAATACAACTTAAGGCTCTGTTTGGCGCAGCGAATCACCTGCGTTTGCATTTTTAAAACGCCCCATTATTGTTTGTTTTCTCCGTCTCAGATACAATTCACGATAAACGGAAAAATTTTTGTATTAAACGACGGCCACAGGTTCGACCACTCGGCCCGCGTTCGAGGGAAATTTCTTACCTATCTGTCCTCCCGTAGTGCATGCTTTCATCCCGTGCCCGAAATTTCGTCGTTCTACACTTCTTCCCATAGACTTCTAACAGCTTCCAATCCCACACCGGCAGTAGTTCTAGGAAGCATTCACGGACGCCGCTAGGTAATATCAAGCGACGCTCCCAGGTTGTAATCCCAGGTCGGTGAAACTTTTCGAAAGTATTTTCGCTCACTGCAAGGTAATCTCCTAACCCCTGTTCCGACCTAATATTTCTAAGTTATAGATTTTGAAATGATGCAAGAGTTGTTGGTGCTTTATTTCCAATTGAAAGCTTTCCATCCCAATATTTTAAGTGAATAGATTTTAAAATCCTGTAACAGTTGTTGGTGCCTTGTTTCAAATTCAAAGCTTTCCATTCCAAAGTTTTAATTTTGAAATCACGCAACAGTTGTTGGTGCCTAGTTTCCAATTCAAAGCTTCTAATCCCAGTGTTTCAAGGAAAAAAGATTTTGTAATCCCGTAATAAATGGAGGCAGAGAAATTCATGCAAATTTGTAGATTTGAAAATCATGAATTAACTATTCTACAGTTCAAATCCAAGAAATTAGTAAAGATGAGAAACTTTTAACCTTTCTATACTAATAAAAAATTATAATTTATTTTGAAAAATGAAATGATGCATTTGAAGAAAATCATTAAGAGTAGTTTGTAGCAAATTTGTTTGAGTATTGATTAGAGGTTGGCTAGCTTATTTGTAATAAGCTTTGAAATTAATTTTTTTTTTCTCTGGTCTTCACTAGTAAAAGTAAAAGCTTATTTTGTAGTAATTTCAAAGCTTTCAACTAAAAGATGGCTTACCAGACATAGTTAGAATAAATTTGAGTAGAGATATTGTTCTATCATGTCGTTCCATTTTCCCTATCTACTTTAATGCAGCATCTAGGAAAATGGAACTCATAGTCAATGCAGTTGCTTATAGAAAATGGGTTTTACTGCATTTGTTAATGGAAAGGCACTCTAGGTTTTAATGAAAAGGTATTTTAGGTTTTGTACTTCCAGAACATGTCATGATTATTGAAATGGAGTTGTACACTAATAAAATGAATTTTGTCTCATTTTGTACTAATTATTTGATCAGTTTCAAAGTTGCATTTACCATATATATTTAGGTATTTAGAGTGATAATGCATGTATTAATTGTTTTTTTTTTTTTTGACATTCAAGTTTACTTCCCTTTTACAACCTCAAATTTTGATGTAATTTGTTACATGCCTTATATTTGTTAATCAGCCTTGGTGTCATGTTATTTGTTGTATTCTTTCATGGAGGAGTAATCCATCTCCACATGCAGCTTCTTTTAGTTATTTACTAAAATTGATTACATTGTTCTTTGATTGAGACGGCTTTTGAGGTGTATATTCTTTTTTGTACTGTTATGAAGTGATTTTTAGCTTATAAACTATCAAATATATAGTTATGATAGTTCTGTTGCAAAAATCACTACTGCACATAGGCAGAATGGTCATTTATTCAGAAACAGCTACAAATCAGCTGTTTTCCAAACACACAAATCAAACTGTCAACCAGCTTATCAGGATAAGCTGCTTATCTGGATAAGCTGCAGCTGCCCCAAACAGACCCTAAATCGCTCAAATGCTACTACCAAACAGCCCCTTTTTTTGTGAAATTGGAATAGAAGCTTGCTCTCTGCTTTCTCTTGGTGGTTTATCATTAGGTGGCATGCATGCACCGTTATGTTTCGATGGGAGCAATTTTGCATAGTAGAAAAAGGGGATTTGCATACATAACACTCAAAATTATTGGTTTTTTTGGAAGATTTAGATACATACCACTCAATTCTTATGTTTTACATATCTAACACCTAAATTTTAATTTTTTAAATACATCCATCTTACCTATGCATAAAAAAGGGGTAGTATGCAGGTCAATCAAAGAAAAATTTACCAAATATCTTGACAACTACATCATTATTGGGCTCAATTTGTTGCTTGCAGTTAGAAAGTGTGGTTCCCTCAAAGTTCTACTAATGCAAGTATATAACAAAGAGAAATACAAGTATAATGACTGTCATAGTTTTCTTTTATATGATTTCCATTATGCAGCGTGAAGAGCATTTTAAATCAATGAGTTTTTATAAATTTTTTGTTGCCACGAAGTTTGTTGTTTTCAATCCGGCTGATATTTATAGATTAAGCTCCACCCTCTTTCTCATGGAAATGCCAAAAGTTTTAGGGCTGCAAATTGTTAAGGTGTTGGGAGGCAATGATATGGCCAAGTTGCATGCACATAAGAATTTTCCTATTGTATTTGTCTCCTAGCAATGATGAAAATACGCTGGCAATGATGATCAATCAAATAATCTTTTTGAGGCATTTCTTATAGAATTTCTCAGAGAAAATCCAAAGCCTATGAATGCATAATTTTTTCTCAACAAAATTTCAGGATGCTCTGTGATGTCATGCTTCACTTGATAAAGTTGTTGTGTGTGAAAAAAAATTTCCGTTTACCATAATCTTTGAAATTGGGCTTGCATGAGCTTCATGAAGCAATCTATCATCCTTTTGGTAAGGAGTTTCCTAGTCTTTTTATCTAGATGTTGAAGCCTTGTGGCTCTTTGAAAATTATCAAAAAAATGAAAAGAAATTGCATTATAGGAGAAAATGCAAGCAGCCTTATCTCCACCTTAAAATACAATTAGGGGGTTTATTTTTATAATAATTATCAAGTTTAATGCCTTACAGTATATATGCAGTATTGTGTTGTTTAAGTATTGTTTGGGTGAGAATTTGAGAGAGCTACCATGGAATATCACTATGTTTTATGCAGCAATGATGTGGTATATATGGATGGTCTGAAGATACTCAGACACCTAGATTTGCCATTCTTCATCATCCAGGAGTGCAATGCATATTATGATATGCAACATATGATAGAAACAGTAGCACCTACTTTATAGCACTAGTTTGAATCAATATAAGACATTTTGGGATATGGATTATTGCAAAATCAATCAGGTAATAGAACATCAACGATGTTTTTGAACTTCGTTTTAGTTCACCTTAATATTTGTTGTTTATCTCCTGACAGTATTTTCCAATTAGTTGCCATTTGTATAAGTGATTTAAGGGATCCTAATTATGTAGCTTGCAACTTCGTGTTTCTTTAAATTTTCATGCGATGGAGATTGTTTAGAATTTGTTCATTTTTAAGAAACAGATCTTTGAGCTTTCATTTCTTTTCTTTTTTTTTTTTTGCTGCAAGTTGGCATGCAGGCATTCAATTATAGAGATTTATTTAAATTCATTTACTTCATCAACATATATCTGTTGTCCATCTCGAATTGCCAATTATCAACAAGAGAAGAATATGTGAGATTTATCTCGTTATTACATGTAATGATCTGTACCTTTTTATTCTTTTTGGGGATCCCTACTTTTATGATGCTCCTATGTTTTTGCATTGTAACCATTGCAATATCAATTTTCTGGATTTAGCTGTATTTGGAAAGTGCTATGTACGTAATTTCCCAATCAATTTAATTGTTTTTTACTCCCTCTCGTACTCTTCAATGCGCTATGTGGGATGATGCTATGATGTTTAAATTCTAAATGAAAGACTTATGACTGCCCAAGGCGATTGAGGATCCATACTTTTATGATAAGACAGCAGAGCAGCTTGGACGATCTATGCTTTCACATGTTGACCGCTTCAACGTCATTGATGTAGAACATGCGAATGTCTCTGCTTTTTGCTTCTTTTTTTAAAGTGGATTGATGTTTATAATATAGCCCAAATTGTAAACTTTTTTAATTTCATCCCTTTCATGTTTAACTTGGCATTGAATTTTACATAGTATTTTTACTGCAGAATGCTGATGGATGGAAGAGGGTGAAAGATATGTAAATAACATTGTGTCAAGAGCTATTTACGTAATTTCCCCATAAATTTAGCTTTGTGTCACTCTTCAAAGATATCTCTTTGGTAACCAGATACACGATTCTAGATGACTGTAATTTTTCATTTGCTTTCCCTGAACTACTCAATTTGCAAAGTAGATATGTAAATACATAGGAAGTCATCAGTATGGTTGTTCATCATAGCCTTATAATACCCATCCTGAACACATTAGCTCATGGGTTTTTTGTGACAGCTTTTTCATTAGTTGTCCACAAAGTTACAGAAATTCTAACTGAAAATTCTTCGTTTGCTTTTGTTCATCGAGTTATTTTGCTATTGTTGGACTACATAAATACGCCTCTCAAAAAAAAAAAAAAAGAGGATTTGGGAAAGTAATCTGGACTTTTACATTCTGACA
Source organism: Phalaenopsis hybrid cultivar (assembly GCA_002079205.1). NCBI lineage: Eukaryota > Viridiplantae > Streptophyta > Magnoliopsida > Asparagales > Orchidaceae > Phalaenopsis > Phalaenopsis hybrid cultivar. Next base: position 291,155 of record JXCR01142949.1, on the reverse strand, counting down.
TTGAATCAAAATATTTTGTGGGAGAAACTTTAGATAATCTCTGTGTGTTTCATTTTATTACAGTCCAACAGCCATAACTAATTTTTAAATCCTGGCAGAAATTAGCAAACAGTTTCACTAAATTTACAGGATTTAGTAAATCCATTGCCAAACACTTATATGGATTTAACACATATAGCATATAGTAAATCCAGATTACGGGATTTACCAAATCCTAGTAAGTTAAATCTCATCTATTGCCAGACAGCAACAAATAGATAAAAAACATAGCCAACCGCAATTTTATCAAATTTTCTAAAAACACAAGAAGAGAAGAACCAAGAGGTATTGATATCTTTCAAAAACAGAACGCAAATTGGATAAGGCTAGAAGCGTTCATCCAAAGCTAAAATCATAGCTCCGCACATCAAATATTGATCAAAACTTCAAATTATTCGAAATCTACTTCAATTCACAAAACCAAGCTCAGCAACATGTTCAATAATCTTCCACGTTTCCGGTCAAACAAAATGATTAAATCATCTTAAATGGAAAAACCCCGATAAAAGAAGGAAAAAGGAAACTAACCTGGATTCCGTTCCCGTCTCTTCACTGTTCATACCTCTGAGAGCAGTGGAACACGCGATGACCAAAAGCATATGGTCTGCTGACATCAAAATAAAATTAAATATGCTCAACACGATTAACAAAAGTGAAAACTACAGTAAAAATTAGATAAACCTTACGAAGAGAAAAAGATTGGAGCGCCGGGCGGCCCGGATGCAGCCGGAGGTAGCAGAAACTGCGAGGCTCTGCCGATAATTTGACAAATAAAGATAATAAATCTGGAATGTTTATCTACAAGGTTGACAGTTAATTCAACATAATTTACGACAATGCCACCGCATATTCTGCTGCTGGTCCGCGATCCAGCAGCCGGCCGAGTTGTCATGCTAGAGTCCGAATTCAAGACTCCAACAAAAGCTACAAAATAGGAATCGGAAAGCCTTGTGTTCAAATAAGTATCATGTTTTCATTTAATTCTAATAATTTAAGGTTATTTATAATCTTTTTAACATAAGTTGAATCTAAAATATTTACTCACCAATATAAGTCATCAGATAGTGGACATTTAATGTGAGCAAATCATCTTTGACTCTCTTTAATTTTGCTTGTCAGTGGAGTTAATCCAACTCTTTCACAAATGTATCAATTTCATATTTTGTCTTTAAGTACAAAGCCACTCATCCACTTGAGCATTCTCATCTAACATCACTAAACTAAATTTTATGCATCTCTTTCACATACCAATGTTCAATGTATAAAGCATTGTAGATCTCACCACCATCCTATAAAATTTCTCTTTTAATTTTAAGTGGGACTAAAAATAATAATTGTGATATATAATATTGACAGTTAAATTAGTAATATATATTTTTAATTTTGTAAATTAAGTATAATTTTCGCTCAATTAAATTATTATATTAAAAACATTATATTTGTTAGTGTATGATAATTTAGATATATTTATAATTGAGTATTTATCACTCAAATAACTTATAAACATTGAAATATTATTAAATATATAAGTGTTATAAAAAAAATTTAAAATAAAAATGTTAAAATATGTAAATACAACAGTCAAACAAATGGTACATTTGTTAAAAATAAGGTTAAGAATTTCCACTCGATTTATAAATATGTAAATGTAAAAATATATAAAATAAAAATGTAAAAATATATAAATACAACGATCTGATTGGAGCGCTCACTTTCCACTCGATTCATATAAATTCATATACCTAACACATAAACTTTAAAACAACCACAAACATACCATTTTAACGTATAAAAATGTGTATTTTAATTTTTAAAAGTTAAATAGTGATATTTTTTGAAATGATATGAAAGTATCAAAACCCTTTGGAACGTGAGATCCTGTATACTTCGCAAACTCATACAATTCGGAAGAGACCTTGAGGAAGGAGTGAGAAGAAGTTGAGTGATTTTTTAAAGAGATAATTAGAGAGTTTTTTTGTGGTATATGATTAAGAGAGCCCTCCAGTTCCCTTTTATCTTTTTATTTATTTGTTCTATAGCCTAGGTACCCTACAGAAAAAAATATAAAGCTAGATTATATGATGTATAGTATGGAGTTAGAGTAGAGTCATTGATATGACAGCTGAAGTAGATTATTATGTTGTTAATAAATTTTGGTATGTATGCTCGTGGAATGAAGTTTTCTGCCGTCTTGCAGAACTGTTTCTCGAGCTCAGTGGCGTAGTCAGATAGTTGTCGATGAGTATGGTGAGGAGGCCCAATCAGCTCGTGCAAGTTTGGAATTGGAACTTGGGTAGTGTGGGCTAGACTGGTCGAAAGAACTCGCTTGAAGATTAAGGTTGGAATGTTGATGTACTACGAAGGTACTCATAGAAAGCTTTAGGTCAGCAAGGAGCTATGAAAATTGTCACTTTCAAAAATACAACTAACGAGTACGATTGATCGGGTCGATGTCAAATCATTGAATGCATAGTTTGGTGGCTCGATACATTAAGCCCATGAGGACCATTTAGTATTTAGGCTTTCTTGTTGCTTAGGAAAACTCAATTTTAGATATACATTTAATTTAACATCAATTTTTGCACGATCTACTTGAAAAGCAATGGTTGTTTATTTTTTTGACCACCTTCAATCTAAAAATATTTCTATCTAAATGATCGAATACGACATTCAAAGAATAATGTACTATCTCAGAAGATAGAGATATTAACTTCGAATGGATTCATCCAAAAGAGAGCTTTTTGGGGACTATGGAAACAGGGTTTTTAACTTACCTTACGAGTATAAGATATGGTTTATTTTAATTATGGGGTCATGTTCCCTACAAGGGAAAGCTCTCATATTTGATTACATCTTTAGAACCGCAAAGCCTAAAGAAAACCTCTAGATTTATATAAGAAGTTGAATTGTCAAAGATCTAGTCTTCAAAATTGGACTGGGAAAGTCCAAATAGAAAGAATTAAGTTCAAAAGGACGAGACTTACAATCTAATGATGACGTGTCATGGGAAAGGCCAGAGACATAAAAAAGATTTAAAAAGATTTGATGAATTTGGATTGATTGGGTGAAATAAAAAGATAGTTTAGGGATACTTGATTCGGCTTACATGAGTGATTGGAAACCCTAAGCTAAGAATAGAGTCAGTTAGGAAAAGATTTCTAGATAGAAATGAAACCCTATACTTTATAAAGAATTATATGGGCTGACTAAGCTAGATTTTGAGAATAACGTCCTTGATCATGGTGCTTATGGTTTTCTTCATCTAAAAAGCATTGTTAGTTGTTGACTAGAACCAACCTCATAAACAGGAACCCTCTTTGAACGCCGGAGCATAGAAGATTCATAGCTTCAAAGTGGTCTAAAATACCTTTGTCAATAACCATGAGTTACTTCATTCTAATGAATTCTCTTTAGTCTCATGGGATAGGTTTGTTATTTTCCATGTTCTAGTCCTTAGTACTAACTAACAACCTGAACTAATGTATGCTTTTATAATCAGACTAACTTGAGATAAGTGTATGGCCTTTGGTTCGGTGTCTAAATTAGTTAACCTAAAGACCATGTCTTATCTACTTAAATTCAGTAATTGTTCTTTATCTTGATGTATCTGAAACATTTATTTGAATTTCACAACTTTAATTCATGCATTATTTGGTTTTTATGTTTGTCAGCCATGTTGAGGAATCTGGGTTTTTTATATTTTGATTTATATTTTATTTGAATTTTGATTTTTGATACTTGTAAAGAAAATTGAGAAGTTCTCATATTTATTTTTTTTTTTTATGCTTTCTTTTCTTTTCTTTTCTTTTTTTTTTTTTTTTTTGCTATTTTTGTTTTGTTTTTGAAAATGAACTAACACATGAAAGAATATAGAGCATGAAGTGGCATATAAAATAGAACATGAAACGACACATAAGATAAAACATATAAAGGTAACACTTAGTATTGGATTAGACTTAAAATAGGGTTGAGCTATAGTATGCTAGGTCTTTTCAGCTCAAAGTCGAGCCAAGGTATGGTATGAGATGGCTGGTTCACGCCTAGGCTGGCTCTAAGCTAGTTCGAGTTAAATTGGGTTTTTATTTTTTGTTGGCTCAGATTGACCTGAGTTAACCTGGGTTGGCTTAACGATTGGCCAGGGTTAAGCTGAGTTGACTTGAGTTAGGTTAGGTTTGACCCGAGGTTAGGTTTGATATGGGTTTAAGCCGGGTTAAGCTGGTTGACCCGTGTTGACTTAAGTTTGACTTGAGTTAAGCTGGGTTGGTCTAGTTTAGCATAGGTTTGATTTAGGTTTTATTCATGTTAACTTAAGTTGTCTTGAGTTAAGATGGGTTAATGCAAGTTGGCTTAAATTTTGGTTTATGTTTAATCAGGGTTAAGCTAGGTTGACCCGAGCTCACATAGGTTTAGGGTTTCGCCTCAGTTAGATAAGATATGGGTAGGTTTAGAGTTTGGTTCAAGTCTGAGTTGGGTCGGTTATAGGTTAGGTTTAGGGTCTGGGTCAAGACTGGGTTGGGTTAGACGTGGGTTAGGTTTAGTGTTTCGATCAGGTCTGCGTTTGTTTGTGCCCTTTCCAGTCCAGCGCTCCTATCCTCGTTATTTTTGTTGTCTATTTGTTGGAGGAGTCACCAGCTTGTCTATCGTCATGTAGTCCTTTATCTGAGTAAACTCCCTTTCAAATTATGATTTGGAGGAGAGAGGAATCAGAATGCAAGAGTATAAAATGATAAAGACAAGTAAGAAAAAGCATGTGGAGGATTTCCATGAAGGGAACTTCACGTAGATGAGTTCCGCAGTGTGCGTCCTGATTACTGATGGGGGTGGATTTAGTGATGGATCCAAACACCTTGGAAGTGTATTGATGGGGGTGGATTTAGTGTGTTAATTTTGCAAATATGTTTCAATATTACTGTTGACCTCACTTTTGGTTGAGGTCTAGTTCTTCCTCTTTAGTAGCCTAGGGTCTAGTCATAGAACTTTTCTGTTGACTATTCCTAGAAAACTAGAAAAGGAACCCTCATCATTAAAAATTCCAAACTCCTCTTTACTCAACTTGAAGCTCTATATATTGGTCCTAACCTCTAGCACTTTGTAGGTGGGGTCATTATGAGGGAGCTCAAGGAGAGTTCCCATAGGACTGTTTGACCTTAGGGTGACCCTGGGTGTTGGTTTAGAACTAAGGCACTCACTACAATCACCTCACTCACAATCACTCAGTACCTTAAACCCAAAATTTTTTTAACTTGGATCCCTTAATCCTTTGGGAGACTCATGTAGATGGTCCCCTAAACCCACTGGCCCTAGGCTATGGTTTAACTAGGTCCAATACATAGAGGACCCAAATGAGATTTTCATTGGTCCATGGCTTATTTATGGTGGTTGGCACCCCAATTCTACCAAAAATACTCAACTTAGCCTTTTTCCACTAAACTCCCCCAAATTACCTAAGTACCCTTGAAACCCTAAATTTGGCCAAAATTCCCAAATTTACCCAAAATACCCAAATTTATTCAAAAATTATTTCAAACCTTTTGAAAACATCCAAATTGCCCAAAATCACCAAAAATTGCAAAATTACCAAAATGCCCCTCCTTAACCCAAAATTTCAAAACATTCCCAGAATCCCGAAAATTCCCAAAATTTTTCAAATATTTCTAATTTCATTTTTCTTAACTACCACACGACCCAATTGGACCATCTTTGTCTAAAACCCCCAAATTGTCCTTAAAAGGCCCAATCTCCCCAAATCCACTTCAAATGTCCATCAAATTGGTCCCAATTTCCCTCAATTTCAATCCTAAACTTAAATTCACCTTACATGTGACCAATTTAAACCAAATCCAAGCTTAATTGGCCCATGCTTTGAGCCCAATTTTTTATTTAGGTCAAAGCCCCAATTTTGGCCACATGACTTATCTCACCCAATTAAACCCATCCCCCATTCAATTTGCCTTAATTTGAATCATAAACTCTTCATAAAATTCCTAAAAATCAAACTAGACCATCAATTGGCCTTGGTGAAGCCTTAATTTCATTTAATTTCAACCTAAGTCAAAAGCCCCAAAATTTGCCCCAATCTGGCTATGCCTCCAAATTTCACCAAATTGATTGCCTTAACCCCAAAATTGGCACCCAATTTATGTTTAAAACTCTTCATCATAGTCCTATAGACCATTTTCAGCAATCAATTTGGACTTATCCCAATCCTAGCCCAATCTAGACCCAAGTCTAGCCCAACCTGCCCAAATTCACCAAAATTCCAAAATCCTTCAAATTGAAACCCCATTGAAATTAAAATCCTTTCAATCCTTCACCAAAAATGTTCATTACAATCATCTACATCAAATGCATCAATCAATTGGGCCAATTAGCATGGCTAGCCTAGCCCAAACCCAAGTTTTGGTCATTTGCACCCACTTGGACCCATGCACCAAAATTCACCTAGACATGTCAAATTGGTCAAGGCAAGGCCACCACAGCAAAATTTTGGACCATATTGACCAAGCCAAACCCCATGGAACCACCCAAATGAGCCATGGATTAAAGGATCCCTAAATCAAGGGATTTGATTCCATATTTTCTTAAGTCAAGGATATTTTTGCCAAAACTAAACACCAACCCATTTAATTGATGTGACATATTTCCATGGCTCACCTGACCTCCTAGCCACCTCCCCTGGCCTGACCAGCCGGCCTAGTGGCTGGAAAATGTCCAAACCAAGAGCCACCCCCATCGAATCAAACCTAATTCAAACTTAGAGGCCACCTCATCTAAATTAAATCTTAGAGCCTCTCTACCCTCCACCTAAGCAAGCATTTTCGCCCATCAAGTGGCCATGACAGCCACCCTAAAGCTCATTTTATAAAATCCTCACTTCCACGACCATGGAGAGTGTGCAAAAAATTTCTAAGAGAGAGCCCTCCAAATTACTCCTAGAGCCTCTTTGAGACCCCCACAGTGCAACCCAACCCCTACATTGCCCCAAATCCCCTTGTTGGAGTTCAATTTTTTGAGCTCAAATCATTACTGGAGACAAGACAGAGCTCTCCACACTTCTACACTCCACAAAAACCAAATCAAACTCACCCATACCATCACCACAGTGAAAGAAGAAGAAGCCCCCATCAAATCCCCTTCATACAGAGCCCCTAGCATAGCTCTAGACCAACACCTAAAATCGAGCTTGGTCGAACTCATACCTAGGCCTTTCACCATAGCAAGGGGCTTAATCCATAGCCTCTTTGGAGCTCCACGAACGTGTCGAACACCTCTGATTGAAGCTTCCCTTCTCAGAGCAAAGGTATTGAACTCCCCCACTTCTCAAGCCTATTTTGATTCTCCATTTGATTAGGCTTAATTTAATGGCTTGATTATCATATGAATGTGTTCGTCACAATTAGACAAGCATTTAGAAACAAATCACACTTAATTTGGTTAAGAAATGAGTGAGATTTTAAGCTTTGAAAATGGATGGTTCTCTAAGGCTTTAGGGACGATGACCGGGAGCCGTCCGATTGAGCGTTTATCTCACCAACGGACGAGATATAGCGCTAAAGTGGATGGCAGCGTTGAATGGGAGCGCGTCGCATGGAGCTTCAGAGCCACCGTAGGTTGACGCGGCGCCGCGCTTTTAAATAGATAAATATGGTATTTTCTGATTTAAATAAATAACCATAACTTCAAAAATCCATATCTTGGTATAGAAAAATCACAAAAATAAAATAAAAATACCCGCTTGCTCAGTGAATAGAGGAGAACAATGTAAAAAAAATTTGAAGTTTGTTTGATGCGTATTTTATTTTCAATTAATTAAATATGGTTTTGAGTCTTTTAATTCTCCATGCATATAGACATTTCATCATGACTTAAAATCTTGGCATGTTGTTGCCTCTGTCTTAAGGAACATCCTCTAATTATCAGAGGATATCTCTAGACAGAGATCCAGATTTTCTAAGTTTATGTCTATTATTTGCATAAATTAATCATAATAATTAGCATATTGGTTAGAAAATTTCAAGAAAATTTTGGAAGGTTTGCTATGACCAGAAAATTCTTTGGAAAATAATTCATCTGTTAAATCATTAAGAATGCACTTAATTTTCACTAATCCTAAAAGAAAACAAAAAATTTTGGGAAACACAAACATCTAAATGACTTAATTTTTAATCTCCACTGTGATTTAAAGTCCAGAGAAATCCCCATAAAAATTTCAAAATATTTGGAGCTCATTTAGTAACTCAAATTGATTTTTTAAGTTAAATGTCATTTTCAACACTAAAATAATTTTTAATAATTAAAACATAACTCAAAAAATTATAAAAATTGATTTTTGGAGTTCTCAGTGGTCAGAGGAATTTTTTAAAAATAAAATGGTAACTAAAATAAAAACTTCATTTTAAGCCAATTTTTAACATTTAAATAATTAAAAAATGTTAAAAATCACAAAAATAATAAAATTCATGGAAATGTTATAAACTGTTTCCTAAGTACTTAGGAACAATTTGAATATTTTTCCTAATTTTCTAAGTGAAGATGTTGAATTTTAAAGCTTAAAATAATTTTTTTTAAAGGCTAAAAATGGATTTTCACTAAAATAATTCTAACAATTCAAATAAAAATTAGAAAAATATGAAATTTGTTTCTCTGGGTTCCTTGACATGAGAGAGATTTAATAAAAATATAAAATTTATTTTTCCTTGTTCAAAATATTTTGTAATTAATAAATACTCCAGGAATTAAAATAATTTTTTAAATTTAAATATACTCAATAAATCATGAAATTTGACCTCAATGCTTCTCTGGTCTAAGTCTAGCTCTAGTAAAAATTTTAAGGGAATAGGCTTTGCCTTGGTCAAGTTATGGAATTTTCTTTGAAAAATCCTATTTTTGCATTAAAATAAATATGTAAATTAAATTGAATTTTGAAAAATCACATTTTCTTCTTTGATGTCTTAATTAACCCATGAGTGAGGTGGGATAAAAATTCCAAAGTAATTTGAATTAAATTTGATAAATTATGAAGTGATAGAGCCTTAGGGGCAAAAATGTAATTTTGGAAAATTGACCTTAATTAACATTTAGGCTTAGTTCAAGAATGGGAGAAGAGTAACCTCTGATTTTAACTAACTTATTTGGATGATTGAAACTCAAGTGGATTAATTGGTAGAAACCAACCTCATTCTTTCCATAATCAAGAGATAAATTTGTAATTCCTTAAATTATTAAAATTTGAAATTCTATTAAATTAAATGATCTTAGACTTAGGGGTATGACTTTGGAAGTTGATAACTCACTAATTTAATACCCCTGCTTGATATTCAAATGAAATTTAAGTGTTTTAAAAATGAATAATTATTATCACTTAAAAAATTCAACTTCTTTCAAAATAACCAAGACATCTACCTAGGTCTAAAGGGCTTAGTGGTGACTTAAGCTAAAATCAAATTTTAAATAAGAATTAGATGAATGAATATAAAGTAAAACACCTCGGAACACCCTAAGCCCAAATTAGAACTCGCCACCATTAAGGATATTCATCCACATAATTTCCAAATTAAATGACAAATGATAATTACCTTACTCTTAAGGATAATTGAAACATCAATGTTCATTGAGCATTAAAGGTATTTATTGGATAAATTAGTAAGCAACATACTAAGTTTAAATGAGCTTGAGGCTTTTCACCAGGTAGTGAGAGAGAAGCATGGATTCGCTTCTTCCTCTAGACTTGTTGGATACCTCAGAAGTCTATTAAATTTAATATGTTTTGCTTAACAAAAGTCGTCCTTAATCAAACTAATAGAGACCCACCAAGATATGACCTAGGGGGTAAATCACTAAAACTTTATTTTTCTACTTTACATGCCCTTACATGCATTTTGAGTTTCAGGTGGTAGAATGAGAAGACTCGTCAGGTATGCTTTTATAGTTTACAGTATTTTCATTTCTTATGTTATCCATACTGTGCTTACTTACCTGCATGTATGAACAAAACACAAACTTGCATGCTAAACAACAATATCACCCAGTGTGAAAACTTAAACTGTTAGGATAGCCACATAACCAAAACATAAACTAAAATCACCTCCACAACATTCAAAATATAAGATAACTCAAAATTTAATCACAAACATCACACAAAACAACAATTACAACTAAATTAAGACATCTCTATCGGATGATCGGGAATCCCTCAGAGGAGATAACCTACGGTTGCTGAATTAAGATGTCTATATCGGATGATCAGGAATTCCTTGGAGGAGGTAACCTATGGTTGCTAATCGAGGTCTTCCCACGGTCTAAATGAAATTATGGAACTCATTAAGTTGAGTTTAGTAAATTCATTTGGACATAAAATGTCTCCATTGGAAGATCGGGAACCCCTAGGAGGAGGTAACCTACGGTTGCTAACGAGGCTTCTATCTCTATAGGATGATCGGGAATTCCTCGGAGGAGGTAACCTATGATTGCTAACGAGGCTTCCCTCTCTATTGGAAGATCGGGAACCCTCGGAGGAGGTAACCTACGGTTGCTAACGAGGTTTTCCGCTAAATTAAAATGTCCTTATTGGAAGATCGGGAACCCCTCGGAGGAGGTAACCTACGGTTGCTAACGAGGCTTCCCAAGGTCATGGAACTCATTAAGTTGAGTTTAGTAAATTCATTTGGACTAAGTGAATCCAATATAAAATAATGGTGCAGGAACGAGGGAACTGTAGGAACCTAACCGGTGTCACTCTAATCAACTTTAACATCCCCCCAAAACATTTAAAAAACTTCAACCATAGGGCCACTTGATTTGACATCATAACTTGACACCTTAGAAAACTCAAATTCGTCATGACGAGGATCTTGAAGCTAGCATAGTGGGCAGCATGGCCATCTTCAACATCAAAACATGTCTTCCCCAGCTAAACCACTTCCTTCCTTAGAATTAAACAACCAGGCCATAGGATTTTGATGTTGTCTGCTTATGCAACATAAATCCTCACCTCATCTTTAGGCTTTTGTATAGCTCTATTGTACAATATAAGCCCTAACTCGTCTTTCAATTTTGAGGTTATTTTTCATCACGACATAAATCCTCACATCTTTCAGGCTATTTGTGTGATCGTTTCACACGAATGTAAGCCCTAATTAAATAAAATTGACAGGATGAAACACCTGAATATTTTTCCTTAAAACTGAAGCCATATAATATGATAGACCTGGAAGTCATCTCCTCCAAATCTATGACATCCTCTAGATCTTCCTCCTTTGGACTTTATAACAAAATGTTACAAATTTGAGCCAATCTCATTTCACACCTCTTCGTCTGATCTTGTTGAAAAATCCTATCCTTTTGAAATCCTTGAATATAATATTTCTTGATTTTTATCAAGAATTTTCTTAAATGACTTTGGTCGTTTATGATGTAATTAACTATAGGGGCTTGCCCTTACAGGAAGCTCATCCAAACCCAGCTTAATATAAGTCTTATTTAATTCTTCATATTAAATAGGAGAAATTGTCAGCAAATAAAATGGTTTCGTAGACCAAACGGACATCATATGTTTCTCAGTTTATTTGATCGAGCTTCATCCTCAAGTTTTGTGTTTATCCTTTGGGATAGATATAGGGTTTGAGGTACAACGCTCTTTTATTTAAACTATGAAAAATACGGGGTCAGTTTGATTTCATATCTTTCTAAACATTAAAATGTCATTCCAAAGAGGGCGACGGGATTTTGATTCCGGTGACCGAGAGCTTCTTACGGGCAACTCATCAACCAATATAGTGTCGACAGTTTCTGGTGACTCCACTGTGGACAAGCTTTTCTCTCCATTTAAATAATGAAATATTATCTTCACACATCGGTAATGTGTCCATGTCCCTCTTGGACAAAATTACTCTTCTTCCGTTGACATACTTTACCCATTTCTGTCTTGGGAAAGTACGACAAACTCTTTGGAATTCAAGACTGTCTATCCAATCACCTTTGAATGGAGGGGTTCGGGAGGCCATTAAAAACTCTTTAAATCTTCATGCGGGGTCAGACTCCCAATAGGTGTGTTGGTGGACTAGTTTCACATTGGCAATGTGTGTTAAAAATGGGTCTTGCACTGGATCTTAAAACACTTCACATCTCCATTTCGAGTTTGATTTGTTATTTCACAAATTAAATCAAATATTATTGTGTTGCGCGCGCTTTAAAATTTTTTTATATTAATTAAATTTTTTTACTTTCAAATTATCTTTTTGCTGAAAATTTTAAAATCCCCAAAACTAAGACTTACCCGGTCTAAAGATCAACCTCTATTAATTTTCAGTGCTTGCACTAAAGATTACATAGTTTTGGCTATATAGCTAACCCCAAAGCTTTCTATTTTAAAGTTGCTGCAATGGCCTACCCAACACTAACTTTTTCTTGCAACCTGTCGACGAGCCATGAAGCCCGCAATTTTGTTCCTACCATTAAGTTTGGAGCAGGATTTAAAGACCTCGAGGTTATCCTCGGGAAGGCCCTGTTCGTCATAATGAATGTCACTGCTCCAGAAATTCAGGAGTCGTCTGTTGAGCTCAACCTGAATTGTCTTAAGGACTTCCCTTCTTATAAAAAGGCTAAGACTATTGTTTCCACTATGGCACCGACGAAGCCTGCTATCCTCAATGTTGTTAAGGGGAAAGAAATAATGATCATTGAAGATCTGACTGAGGCTGTCCCGCCACCAGTATTCAAAATTAGATCATATTCAAGAATTTCACCACTAACCCAAACTCAAAAAAAAAAAAAAAAACCGCAACAGAAAAGTTTGAAGGGCTACTAAAGCCCAGACTCCTGAGGAAGTACCTGTCAAGGAAAAGCCTCACCAAGTGGAGTTAGAATTACCAAAAGTATATCCACTTCTGCGGGGAAGTAGATTCCATCCTTTAATGGATACCGATGGATACGGGAGTATTCAAAAAATTATCGTTGCATTACCGTCACTTCATGGACATGGTGAGGAGAAAAAGAAGTCTACTCCTATCACCCGAGTCAGTTCAGTTTTTCAGAGACTAGCCGCCAAAGAAGGTTGTTCAGTCAATGAATTACTTAAATGAGTGGGGCATGCAATTTCCCCTCGTATGAAGAAAGAAATTTTAAAGGACATCAAGTCTGCCAAACGACCTCAAAGGTTAACTGAAAATTTGCCTATTTGTATTCTCATCTGGTTCCACTTGGGAAGCAGAGTTGATACCACTATTATCACCACAAATTCCACCATTATCAGGACCACAGATCGTCGACCAGTTAAGTCAATACTATGTCCAAGAATTCTACCGAGCACACACCACAAAGACATTCCTGAAACTTTAAAGGAAAAGATGAATAAATTACCCGATACCGTAGCTGGTATGCACTATGGGGAGCATACTTCTCCTTAACATCCTGATGTTTCCAGTAGGACACCCCATCTCGAGACATCACCGTTAAAGAAGAAAGTGTGGATACCCAAGATTGTTGTACCAATACGGTCCAATAAGCCTGCAAGAGAAGATCACATAATGAAGCCAAGGTCTGAAGTATCTAACATCGTCGCAACAATTGCTAGTGAAATGGAAGAGCAAGAGGAGGAGGTCCAGCAGGGTCCTCCAGATCTTAGAACAATAAAAAAATCAATGACTGAAGAAAAATTTAAAAGGCTCAGAGTCGAGATTTCCGAGTTGGCTCGAGAGCACGGAGTCTCCATCAATGAAGATGATGAAGATTTTGACTATAATGTCTAAATTGAAGAAGATTTAATATATTTCCATGTCATCAAAACTAGGGCTGTTGCATCTGCATGCAAGGCTCAACCTCTCGTCGAAGAGAACGTCGTAGATGAGCTTCTTAGGGCTATGCCCCTAAGGGATGAGTGATCCTTGGATACTGCTAATATGCACAGTACAACAATAATTCAGATTATATTTCACTTATATTTCCTTACTTTGCATAAAAACCAAAAACTTGATCCTAAAGAAAAATAAGAATTTAACTTTTAATTTATATATATTGGGATACTATACAAGTATACATATCATTATCAAGTAATATAGGACTTTTTGATTAAGACCTGAATATCAAACCCACAGGGAGAATACACAATATGCATTATTTAACAACAAACTTTATATTTTTAATAAAAAAAATAAGTTATCTAAACTAAAGATGATTTTTTGCAGTAATGAAAATTTAAATATTTTTGGTATTTTCAATATTTTGATAGAACAATGACAATTTAAAAAGATAACTAGAGTTTTTGTAGAAGAAAAACACTAAATAAGAAAATATTTTTCTTCCTGTTATGAATCAGTAATAAGTATAGGAATTCTGTTGTTGAAGTATGCAAATTGTGTTGTGTTGAATCAGTAATAAGTATAGGAATTCTGTTGTGAAAGTATGCAAATTGTGTTGTGCCAAATAAAAAACATTCTTTACCCTTACTAGAGTTGCTATAAAGAACATTGGCTAATTTAAAGTTTGAATAGTTCTGAAGATCGGCTAGGCAGAACCCTTACTAGAGATGATATAAAGAACATTGGCTAATTTAAAGTTTGAATAGTTCTGAAGACAGGCTAGGCCCTTACTAGAGATGCTATAAAGAATATTGGCTAATTTAAAGTTTGAATAGTTTTGAAGACCGACCTTACTAGAGATGCTATAAAGAACATTGGCTAATTTAAAGTTTGAATAGTTCTAAAGACCAGATAGGTAGGGAAGATACCATGTATAGGAATTCTATTGTGAAAGTATGCAAATTGTGTTGTGTCAAATAGGAGCAATAATATTCTTTACCCTTACTGTTGTGGAAGTATGCAAATTGTGTTGTGCCAAATATGAGTAATAATATTCTTTACCCTTACTAGAGATGATATGAAGAACATTGGCTAATTTAAAGTTTGAATAGTTCTGAAGACCAGCTAGGTAGGGAAGATACTAGCTCTCACTCTAAAGTTCCCTCGATTCCCTCCTTAAAGTTTGAATAGTTCTGAAGACCGGCTAGGCAGGGAAGATACTAGCTCTCACTCTAGAGCAAAGTTTGAATAGTTCTGAAGACCGGCTAGGCAGGGAAGATACTAGCTCTCACTCCAGAGTTCCCTCCATTCCCTTCACCTGGGGGCTAACATCTCGTATCAGAACCTAAGATAATAAACCAAGTTGGGGCTATAACCTGTTACTTTAAAGTCCTTACGTCTACACCCTTCAATGAATATTTTCCTATTTATTTGCACTCAATCATATGAACTACATTCACATTCATACAACCTCATGTGATTCTTTCTAATTGTTGACTGAGACAATACCAGCCCGGTTCTTACATGTTATCACAAGAAATTTTAACATCTGGATTGGCCAAATCAAGAAGTAAATGAAGTGAATGAATTTAAATCATCACAACTTCTTCTATCATTGAAGATCAATACTTTCCGCAACTTACATCCAAAACTTAGTTACTTATCTTTTTAAGAAGAAATAAAGAAAAAAGNTTTTTCTTTTCTTTTTCAAGCAAGGATTACTATATCTGGATAAGCCTTTAATGATTTTGAATTCCACTTCTCATTTCCTAAAGAAAATTCTTTATATAAGTATTTTACTTATAAATATAATAATAGTTTTCAAAATTATATTTTAATAAAAGAAATTTAAGTATTAAAAATAAAAGTCTAAATTATCTAATTTTTTCAAAAATACATTTTTTCTTTCTAAAGATAGTTACTTATATTAATCATTTTCTCATCTAAAAATTGTTTATGTTAATGTTTTTCTTCATTACTAAAACAATTACTTATATTAATCATTTTCTCATATAAAAACTTTTAACTTAAAGTTTTCTTCATTACTAAAAATTTTAACTTCTACACTAAAAACTTTTAACTTAAAGATTTTCTTCATTACTCAAAAGTTCAACTAAATTCCTAAACTCATTTCTAAAATCAAATTTTACTTCCCTAATATAACTTCATATACATAATCAATTTTTTATCTTTTCAAATTTCAAATTCATTTGTAGTACATTTGAGAACAAATAAAATTTCAGTTTTGAAAATATTTTTCATCCCCCCAAACTTAAATTTTTAACAAATTAAACAATTTAGCATCAGATATATATAAGCAAGAATGAAATTTTAAAATAACATACTAACATGAATTTTTAAACCCTAATGATACAAGCATAAAACTAAAAATAGGAGTAAAATTAATTTTTGATCAAATTTTCTATATTTTCATTTCAATTTAACATGTAGATATTCAATAGACTTCTAAGCAGTGGGTATAAACATAAAAGTAAACTAACATACTAACTTAATTTAATGATCTCAGCATAAAAACAAACAAACTAACATGATAAAAGAAAAATATAGGGTAGCAGTTCCAGAAATTTAAATTTAAGATCTAAGTTAGCTAAATTTTTAAACTTTTTGAAAGACATAGAATCAAGTTCAATCCTAATCTAACTATAACAATATTAAACACACATCAAGAGTTACTACCTTAGAATGTTAAAACAGGCCACTAACAAAACACAACATCACAATAGCAATATAAAAGGTCCCAAACATAACATAGTACATACTCCAAATCAATACAAAATAAATGAAGTAGTATTACATCACATAATCTTCAACATAAACAAACATAAAAATATCTCAATCCTACTCCTCATCCTCAGAATCACTGCTATACCACTTTTCTGCAGGCTCATAATCAGGATATCAAGGATATGAAGGAAATTACACTCCTGGGCACCTTTAATCAGGCTCTCCAAAGATGAGTGGAAATTCTCTTCATAATCCTTCTTTCTCCTATTATAACTATTAGTATGATCTGCAAAACGCTCTAAATTTTGTACCTTATCAGTTGTAAAATTGATATTATCCATCATCTTGTGTAATAACTCATCTCGAGTATCAGTAGACTCACCACGAGATGTAGAAGCACGTGAGGTAGATGGTCTAGATGTAGAAGCAACAGAGGTAAAAGCAGCAGACATCTCCATTCCATAGCTTCTGGAAAATCCTCGTCTCCAGCCAAAAATTGAATGCTCAGAATAAGTCTTCACATTCACCTTAGTGACGGGCTTTAGAGGTAATAACACTTCCTCCCAGCTATCATATTTAACTTTAGCCTGCTCACACAAAGAAACGATCAAGGAAGCGAATCTCAGACCTGCAGTTGTAACAGCTGTCGCAGAACTAATGATAGTATGATAGATCAAACCTCTAATGTTGATGAGCTTTCCCTCTTGAATACAATAGTTCAACATCGTTCTTTCTCTGGTCACTTCATTGGTATGATTGGTCGGAAGCAGATGAGCAGAAATGAAATAGTTTCAGGCCTTTGAAGGTGCACATAACTTTGAAGTTGGGAAGTTAATTCTTGTTTCATTAGTTATCTTCCAAAGTCCTCTCCCAACAGTCAAGTAAGAAATAATCTCGTCTAATTCTGCTTCAGTAGGACTATAATTTGCATAAAAACATAATGTATCCAGTGGTAAATGGTAAAACAAGTTGCTTACCTCTGACAAAAAAGGTATCAACTTCCCTCGAACCATGACTCAATTTTCTTCAGCTTCAGGGAGATTTGCATAGAACTCCCTCACAACAAATATAACTGCCACAACAGAGAAACAACATAATTGTTCCCACTATCAACGAATAATTAAATCTTCCATGTCTCCACCCAGATTTCTAAAACATCGCTCCTGAATTAGTTTGCGTGATTGTGATGCATCACTATACTGATCTTGAGCTTTTGAACTAAAAAAATTACTCGAATCGAAAGGGGCTTTGCCTTTGCTCTTCTTCATTCTTGGTGCCATTCTACAAATTTGATAAATTCTAACAATAACTTCAAAAATCAAGTTTAAATTACTAAACTAAATTTCCAAAAGCACAAACTAAACTTCCCATGCAATTTCCATAAATTTTTCCTCATTTTTCATCATGAATAGTGAATTTTCAAATTTCTCCAAATGTGTTCAAAATACATGGTAAAAATCTAACATTTTTACATAGAAGTAAAGCTCTTACCTCAAAGAACTTGGATCTAGCGAATTTCAATTGATTCCACCAAGAAATCTTCACTTTAGATGTGTCATAGCCATAAAAAATCCCAAACTCGAGAGGAAGAAGGTGACAGTAGCATTAAAAATGGCAATTTCTGGCTAAAAAAATTCACTTTTAACCGTTCGTGAACCGATTTTCGTGAACCTGCGCTTAAGCGCGGGTAAGTGGCACTTAGGCGCCTGCCTCTCGGGTTTGCTCGCGCTTAAGCGTGAGATGTGCCACTTAGGCGCCAGTGCACAATTTTCAAAAATTTCAAATTAAAGTAAAATGCTCTATTTATCTAAGTAAATCACCCCTAAATGGTCTCATAGCACTTAAATGACTATTTTCAACTTCCTATAACTCTCCTTTATCTTAAAATTCTGCTTAATAACTCTTTCAATTCTAGGCTAAGACAATACAAAATTTCACACAAATAAACTTATATTAATTAACAAATGAGTACAAATATATTTAAACACTTAGTTCTCATTCCAAAGAGTCTTGGATGAGAAAATTTTCCTAAATACAAACACTTAACAATCTTTCACAATTAAACACCTAAGTAACACAAATACTAAAAGCAAGGCTTAAACACTAAAACACTTAAAAATAATAACTTAAACACACAAAAACATAACTTCAAACTTAGAACTTAATTCCATTCTTCATTAGAAGGAACAAATTCAGGTCTTTCATTAGTCTCTCCTAAGGCAACTAGAATATAAAGTTGATAAAACAGACGGTGGTGACGTGCTCTAATGCAATCTTCTTCAATCCACTTTTACTTAAGAAACATCTCCTTATCTCATTTTGGTCTGCTATTTCTATAATTTTTTTGGATTTTCAAAATTTATAATTTTTTTATTTTTTCTAATTTTTTTAATAGTTCTTTCTAATTCAGAATCGTAGGGCACTAGTCCTTCAGAACCTGAACTACGCATATTCTAACATATAATAAAATAAAATAAAATAAACAAAATAAAATAAGATAAGATAAGATAATAAGACCTTCTAAAAAAAGAAATTTGCTTTTAAAATCAATTTCTTCCCGACAACGACGCCAAAAACTTGATCCATGGATACTGCTAATATGCATAGTACAACAATAATTTAAATTATATTTCACTTATATTTTCTTATTTTGCAACAAAACCA
Organism: Phalaenopsis hybrid cultivar; assembly: GCA_002079205.1. NCBI lineage: Eukaryota > Viridiplantae > Streptophyta > Magnoliopsida > Asparagales > Orchidaceae > Phalaenopsis > Phalaenopsis hybrid cultivar. Next base: position 271,914 of record JXCR01142949.1, on the reverse strand, counting down.
AAAACTTGATCTTGAAGAAAAATAAGAATTTAACTTTTAATTTATATATATTAGGAAACTACGCAAGTATACGTATCGTTATCAAGTAATATAGGACTTTTTGATCAAAACCTGAATATCGAACCCACAAGGAGAATACACAATATGCACTGTTGAACAACAAACATTCTATTTTTAATAAAAAGATAATTATCTAAACTGAAGATGATTTTTTTAGTAATGAAAATTTAAATATTTTTTGTATTTTCAATATTTTGATAGAACAATTACAATTTAAAAATATAACTAGAGTTTTTGTAGAAGAAAAAAATTAAATATGAAAATATCTTTCTTCTTGTTATGAATCAGTAATAAGTATAGGAATTCTGTTGTGGAAGTAAGCAAATTGTGTTGTGCTAAATAGGAGCAATAATATTCATTACCCTTACTAGAGATGCTATAAAGAACATTGACTAATTTAAAGTTTAAATAGTTCTGAAGACCGGCTCGGTAGGGAAGACACTAGCTCTAACTCTAAAGTTCCCTCAATTCCCTCCACCTGGGAGCTAACATCTTGTATCGTAAACCTAAAACAATAAACTAGTTGGGGGCTTTAACCTGTCACTTTAAAGTCCTCTAACTCTACACTCTTCAATGAATATTTTCTTATTTATTTGCACTCAATCATATGAACAACATTCTCATTCATACAACCTCATGTGATTCTTTTCAATTGTTGATTGAGACAATAACAACCCGGTTCTTACATGTTCTTACAATAAATTTTAACATCTGCNAAAGAATAAAATAAAAGTAAAAGTGGTGCCTGAAAATCTCTCTGAACTAACTCCCCAAATGAGAACTTTCAAGACTTTCCAATACTTGTAGGACTCACACTTTTTTGGACCTTTTCAGGACTCTTTCAAAGTGTTCTCCTCTTTCTTTTATAATTTTCCAAAAGGTGCCTTTGTTTCTCTTCAAAATATGTCTTGATTCGATGTATTTCCCCAAGAGATGCATCTTTTTATGATAATTTTCATCCATGGTGGTTATAACCACCTATTAAGCCAATGCATGCCTCAAAAACCTCTTAAAAATTCACAGAAACCGAATTTAATCATCCAATAACTACCACTAGCACTTAAGTACAGGGCCTCTAGCGCTTAGGCACGACCTTCTCTGCTTAACCAGCGCTTAAGCGCCGGATCTGGCGCTTAGGCACCAAAACTCTTTTACACATTTTTTGCCTTTTTGCTCCAAATTTAATCCTTTTTCACTCCTTTAAACAAATTTAATCATCTAATAACTGCCACTGGCACTTAACCACGGGACCTCTATCGCTTAGGCACAACCTTCTCTGTTTAACCAGCGCTTAAGCACCGGATCTGGCGCTTAGGCGCCAAAACTCTTTTGCACATTTTTCACCTTTTTGCTTCAAATTTAATCCTTTTTTCACTCCTTTAAGCATTTTTCACCCTTTTTACATGTATCTGCAAGAAAAAAACAAAAAATACCTTCTATTAAAGCATAATATCTCAAAAATAGAAATAAAAATGTGTCTAAAAATACTATATATTTTAGATGTATCAAAATCCCCCAAACATAAAATGTTACTTGTCCTCAAATGACACTTCAATCTTTAAAAACTAAATATGTATGATATGTATATGAGTTTCTTTAAGAGTTACTAAAATTTTGATTTAGAAATATAACAGTCGAATTTAGAAAAAAATATTCAGTAAATGAGACCAACTTAAAGTTAAGAAATTCTTAATTTTAAGAAAGATGAAAATATGAGTTTCTATCTAATTCAGAAATATGTTGTAGACTTTCCATATTTAGAATTTAGTTCCTTTATTATCTCCACTTAAAAATTTTTATTANCGTCCATGGTGGTTGTAACCACCTATCAAGCTAATAGGTGCCTCAAAAACCTCTTCAAAATTTTCAAAAACTCAATTTACTCATCCAATAATTTCCCATTTTTCATCTATTTGCTCCAAATTTGATCCTTTTTCACTCCTTTGACNATCAACTTCCCTCGAACCATGACTCAATTTTCTTCAGCTTCAGGGAGATTTGCATAGAACTCCCTCACAACAAATATAACTGCCACAACAGAGAAACAACATAATTGTTCCCACTATCAACGAATAATTAAATCTTCCATGTCTCCACCCAGATTTCTAAAACATCGCTCCTGAATTAGTTTGCGTGATTGTGATGCATCACTATACTGATCTTGAGCTTTTGAACTAAAAAAATTACTCGAATCGAAAGGGGCTTTGCCTTTGCTCTTCTTCATTCTTGGTGCCATTCTACAAATTTGATAAATTCTAACAATAACTTCAAAAATCAAGTTTAAATTACTAAACTAAATTTCCAAAAGCACAAACTAAACTTCCCATGCAATTTCCATAAATTTTTCCTCATTTTTCATCATGAATAGTGAATTTTCAAATTTCTCCAAATGTGTTCAAAATACATGGTAAAAATCTAACATTTTTACATAGAAGTAAAGCTCTTACCTCAAAGAACTTGGATCTAGCG